>JAPKID020001159.1:0-15439 GCA_026931265.2 Tropidonophis doriae | reverse complement strand
CATAGAATCTATTATGTTATTTTTGTATAAGCATTATGGGTAATATATTAATAATTGTATTTTATTTTTCTGTGACTATAACCTATTAATCTCACATTTCTTTGACACTATTTTTTCTTTTCCACTAGATTCAATATTTGTAATTTCTTTCTTTGATCTTCATTAGCATGAGAGTAAATTCAGCTGAGATGTGTGATTGGCTGTAATTTAATGTTATGCTTAATCTTTCTTAATGTGATTATCCTTTAAAAAAAAAAAAGATAAGTAGATTCCTTTCGGGTTATCCTTAAGTTATGGTACTTAGCAGACACACACTTACAGAATTTTCACATGGAGAAAAAAGAAAGAAAAGCAATATGAATATGCACCAATTATTTATTTGTATTTTGTGAAGGGACATTAGATTTGTAAATCTGATTTTACATGGAGCTCAGACACTTTGCCAAACCTTGTCCACGTTATTTCTTTTCTACCCTAATTTATTCTTCCATATGACTAAATTTCAAATGGTAAATAATTCTGGGCTTCTGTTCAAGATGACATTACTCTGCGTCACATGATAGGACTCTGGGAATCAAATTCAATTTTGATTTAATTGTGAATCAAACTTATTTCAAAATGATCCAGTTTAGATTTCAAATCAGGCAAGAAAGTGATAGGACAGAATTTGATTTTTTTTTCTTATGAGGAAATCCAGTTTCCTTTACATTAGTGTGAGTCACCTTACATACCTACAGTTCTGTGAAAAAATATTTTCTTTTTGAATTTTCTGGATTTCTGCATACCTCTGCCACCAAACTATCAAAATGCCATGCAGTTCTTACTGAGGAATAAGGGAAACCCCACCAGAGTTTGATGCTTGTCTCATTTATTTCATAAATAAAGTTATCCAACATGTATTAAGCCAATGTGAAAAAAGCTAATGGTTTTCCATAGAAGATTCTTTCTGTGGTTATTCTATGTTTACTCTATTTTTTTCCGCTTCTTTCTGCTCCATATATTCCCTTACCACCTGTCCCAAGATTGATTATTAAAAAAGTATTTGTCACATTCAAAAACTTTCATTACCCTTTTTTTCTACACTGATTGTGTCTATCTTCATATGGAACTTAATCAACCATACTTTTAACATTTATATTCATTCCTTTAACATATGTAGTTATGAATAGACATGTTTGAGCTACATATTTGAAAAAGATTTTTGTGTAAGCACATACTATCACCAGTCTCATTTACTCCAAGGTTTCCAAATGCCCCAGTTCTTATGTCTATATTCACTCATCTCATATTTTCCATCTATTTTTTCCATGTGGGTCACATTCATTCAAAATGTGCATTTTTTCCAAAAATAATTTCTATCTCTCTCCCCCCAATTATCACTGTGGCAGCAACCTCTGGAATTCTGCTCTCATACCCACAATTTAGATGATATTGATTCATACTTTCTGACATATATGTTTGCCCTTTCATTCACAATTAAACCCATGTCTACAGGCATTCATCCAATCGAAGCATCATTCTACAGATTTATTATACCTTTCTTTCACACACCCCAACATAACCATATCCCCATAACAATCTTCCTTCCATATGTCATGTTCATCATGATCTGATGGTCACATAGACATTTATCTGCTGCTCCTCATGGCTGTGGTCAGTTAAAGTTTTCACATAACTCTTTTTATAATTCAGGAAGTTACCAATTTTAGTTGTCCTTATTAATGGTAAGGACTATCAATCAGTTTGGGCACAATGTTCCACTTTGCCACAAGGGCAGACAAAATCTTTTCAAGCACTATTCTACACGTCATGCTCTCTCCTATCCCCTTACCAGCCACCATACTATTATCCTTAAAGGTATATGCATGGGTAAAATCTTCATGAAAGCTGCATTGCATGGCATTGTGTACACCAAAGAGAGAGAATAAATGAACTATTTTGGCCTTTTACTTGTGTGAAAAACATTAAGTAAAAAAAGCAAGCTCATCAGACCGAACAAACCATCTTGGATTTTGCAGCAATAGGGTGATAGTTTTTCTTTTTCCCTAGCCATCATGGAAAGATTATATCTTATAAATATAAATAATAATAAAAATAAATAGATTCTTTTATATTTCCTTTATTTATATTTTTTTAGTTTAATAGTTACACACTAGCCAACATTATTATATATTTACATGCTGAAACTGGCTGTAATAAGTTTAGTTTCAAGAAAATATCTCTTATGTGCTATTCAATTTACAATAATCATTTTACTACCTCTATTATTCCAGAGGTTAGCAGTCCTTCTGAGAAAAACATGAAAATCTGATGCAATGTTATCCACTAATAGTTTGCATTTTCTAGCCATTGGAAAATGTGCATTATGTGCATATTAGAAAGGCTACAAGGTCATTAGTAAGTCTCATGATAACTACATTATGGAGTAAATAGTATTAGGTTAAAAAAAGAGGAAGAGGAAGGATGCAAAGACAGTACTAACAGAATCATTTAAACACCCATGCAAATTAAAATTGTGAAATCTCAAAACATGGTCAACTATGAGTTCTTAGATGTCTTAAATGTTTGCATGAACTAAAACTATATGATGGATCTTAAATGTATTCCCTTCAATGGCACTAACAATGCAAACATATATAATGCTGCTGAATTTGAATTAGAGAACTTTGGTGATGAGCAAAACATTTAGAAGAAATTGAATTTAACTGTAGGTATTTGGAGTTAAGACTTAAAATAATAACATTAATATAGATTCATTATCAAAATACTTAATTTGACACATAAAATGTGTTGCATATAACCTGCAAAGTTAATCTACTCCACTTTATCATGAATTAATTAACTTGGATTATAAATACCATTGGTATAAGCTATAACATGGTAATTACTTATTAACATTTTATTCATTCCTCAAAAATTCTCTTGAACATTTCCTAGTGCATTTTTGTTAAACTTTACCTTTGGTGTTAAGCAATATCTTGATAGAGTTCCCTTTAAATATATTTCTTAAGTAAAGATTCTTTGGCATTGGATGGATTGGGTTGGGCTGGAAAGGAACAGAATGCTAAACAATGACAGACAAATCTCTTTGTACCAGACAATCTCTAAAAGACAGTGGGAATTCTCATGCACACAAGGAATGTGCATAATATCTTTCTGAGAATAATATTACAGTTTTGAGAAAACTGTAGCTCCTTAAATCTGTATTATATCCATTTCATTTCTTGGAAGAGGAAATCATCAGTATTATTACTGTGTCTGGATAAAAGACTGCCATTGGGGCCCAAACGATAGGATTTTTGTTTCTCAACCTGAGCAACTTTTTAAGATGTGGGAATTTCAGCTTCCAGAATTTCCCAGCCAACATGGATGGCTGAGAAATTCTGAAAGTTAAAATGCACATATCTTAAAATTTGCTGAGACTAAAAAGTAATAAGATATTCTATTAAGGACTTGTGGTACATTAGACAGACTACTCTCTAACTACAAGTATGGTCTCTTTAAGTCACTTGATAGACCCAACTTTTTGCAGGAGTTCCTTTAGGTCACACTCCCTAGTTAATGGCAATTCTGAAGTCCTTTCAGAATTTCAGTCTTATTATTAATGGAAATCAAAATAGGCTCATGAAAAATGAAAGCCACAATTCTGAAACTGCATGTAGCTCCAATTTTCTCAAGAAGCTCTGCAGAATTAGCAGTTGCCTTATTCATTTCAATATCAAACATCCCCCCCAACAAAAATCTTAACTTGCAGGGCTTCAGAGATGCTACTATAAAAATCATACCAGCACAGCTATTCTGAAGTATCCACATACCCCTGAATTTCCATGTGCACCAGAGTCAATGGATAATGGTACTCAGTATGCATTTTTATCATTTTTTTCCTCCCCATTTTCAGATGAACTGGTTACATTGAGACTGATTTAATCATTTAATGTCAATCTTATTATTTGCAATTTTGAAATTGTCTTCTGAAATCCAAGTCTTATGCAAAAGGGTGTTTAAATTGTTCTGCTAGAAAACTGCAATTACTGTACTTATTTAAAAAAAATCACTGAACAAATACTCTTTCTATTGACATTTCATTTACAGCTTATTTAAATATTTACATGATTTTAGGACACTAACCTAAACCATAAATAGAATCAACTTTTTGCCTTACATTAAAGTACAAATTAGAAGTTAAAAATGTTAAGAAATCTTGATAATATTTACAGGTTTTTTTTAATTACGATTGCTCACATTGTATGACTTATGTACAAGATAGCAAAATGTTATGATCACTATTTTTAAACTATTGTACCTGGACCCTCTTGTTCTTTTCTCCCCAGAGAAATATGTCATAGTTTTTGCTTTTCCTATCTAGGTATTAGGACTTTTAAAAAAGTTAGTAGAGATGCTTTCGTTGAAAAATAAACAAACAAAACAATGTGAGAGTTAGCTTCTGCTGAGACGGTAGAAGATACAGTACTATCGCAATATCCACTGTGAAATGCTTCATAAGATTTATATGCATTGATCTGCTGATATAGAAATGCCCAGTTACCCTGTATAGTAAGATTTTAAATACATTAATAATTTATGTTCTCAAAAAATATTCACATATTGGTTGACTATAGAAACACAACTTTTATTAGCTTATTCCTTTTGAAATACCAATGCAAGATTCTAGCTCAAACCCAGGCAATTATGAGCAGTGCAGAGGCTGTAGGTCTGCAATGCTAATTAAAAAGGAAGTTGGACTGGACTTGGTGACAATGTCTCTAGCTCAGCCCTGATCTTTCTGTCAGGAGGATAAAATAGAGACTATGTCTCTTAACAACTCACTTTCCCCTTTCTTGCATCTGCTGGTGGCATCTCAAATTACCTCTCATTATTTCAATAATGATGGCATCCTATTAAGAATGGGCAGGGGGACCTGGATGGAATCTGGGATTGTTGCTTCTTTCAATTATATACTGCTTCTTTTAACATCCTTCTATAGCACCAAACAGATGTAACAGAAGATGTAAATATGGTCCTGCAATTTTATTGTGGCTGCACATGCTTGCAGGAAATTGGAATTTTGAACTGTCCCATCAACATAAGAGAGACACCAGTGTTAGAAGCTGTAAATATGGGGACAGCTTCTCTCCCACCTTACTCAGCAACCTGCCCACTTGGTTTACATATCAATGGGAACATATCCATTTATATGCACAAACTGGTTTCACTAGTTTAGGAGACCGTGTAAAAATGCATATGTATGTGTGTGCATGTCTATGTATGTGTAGGTACACACACATAAGATATAAACACATATATGTGTACACATTCAAGAATATATATAAACATGTGGAAATATGTCTTTATTTGTATCATATGTGTAGATAATGGTCTGAGTTTGGCTTACTTAAATTAATTTCACTAAGTGGGAAATTGAAATCTAAGCTTATTTTAAAAAATAAAATAAAATATATAGTTTACCTAGCAGGCTCGTTTTCCTAGATATATTTAGCTGGCTAGCAATATGTACTTGCTCTCATGTTATCTATGCATTGTGCTTTTGTCTGGCGGATTTTATATATTAGAATGTAAAAATTCCCAGGTGTGTCTTTCAATGCTATTATTCAAACTTTGCTGAAAGTGTTCAGAATGACATTGATTCTCTCTTCCCAGTCATTTAAGCTACCATGTCTATAGAAACATAGCTTTCCTTAGACAAACATAAATATGGCACATGAGTTTTAGTTGGAAAATGCATATTAAACTTAATAGCAGTCATATACAGAACATATTTACAGAGCTTTAATCTGAAAGTTATGGTTAAAACTGTGCCATATTATATAGTTGTAGTTTTGTGATGAATTTAATATATGAAGAAAAAACACCTTAATTGCTGGCTAGTATGCATCCAAAACCTGAAAAAAATGTAATAATTAAAGGAATAAATTATTAGGCAAAAGATGGCTCTAAATAAAACCAAACCAAAGTATATTTCAGATAAATTCAACGGTAATAGCTTATTTCAGTGTCCTTTGTGAAGTAAACTGTGTAATGTTTTTGTCTCTACCAAATGCTGGTATTAGAGGAGATAAACCTTTTTGTATTATTCTCCATTTGCCGACCTTACTTTAAGCCTCATTTTAATTTAAGTTCCTCATATCTCTTTGAATTAATTTATTCAGAAATGTGATTTCTCATTTACTCCTGGAAGCATCTTCCACTTAATAACATAAATGACCTCATGGAGGTGAATATGTACTTTCTTTGTTAGCCCCCAGGGTAAAATTCACCCTCTCCTTGGAAAGGTTAGAAAATATTATGGCTTGTACTATAAACTTCCAGCTATGGTAAAGTGCAGTTTTAGGAGCTGATTCTGTAGTTTTTCTAAGGCTGGCTTGTTGAACCAATCTGAGAAGGGAAAAAGAATAGAAAGGATTTTCTTTTCTAATGTCTAAAAATCCCAAGGTTGATAGTGTTCACATTTTTTTATAAAATTAATGGGAAATTTCAGCAAAAGAAAAAATAATAACATACACACGAATGTAGCAAAACCTTACTTGTCCCAAAAGATGCTTCAGAAGGGGTCTTCTAAACCACCACCCATCTTGTGGAAGAAAACATGACAAAAGAAAGTGTGCTCAGTGCTGTTGTGCCTGAGTCACAAGACCAGGGTTCACAAAGTGTGAAGTTCATAACTCAACCAAGTATGCTTACAGAGAGCCTAGAAAGCTCAATTTTAAAGTATATTACAGAGAAATAAAAGAGTCCTTTGTGCTACTGAAACCATCAGCTGGAGGAAATATATACATAGATACATACCCCAAAAAAATGTAATAAAAAAAATATGGAACATTTCTGGTTCCAAACTATTATAATCCATTTATTTCCTGAAACAGGTTGATCTTCTGTTCCAGGAAGACACAGCTACCTTATATGAATCCTATGTAAGTTCCATTGAATCAATTAAATGATAAAGCTGAACAAATAATTATATGAGGGGAAAAAAGAGGTGGAGAGATATTTCTTGAACTGATGATGAAAATAATTCAGTCCCTTCAGCTGGAAATTATATGAGTAGCTCTCTCCCCATTCATTGTCCTCTCTTCAAAAAAGTTCTAAAACTGAATGCAAAAGTATTGAGTGAAGATGATAATTCAGTTCCTTACAATAAGCTCACACTTTTGAGGTTTCTGTGTGCATATCTAAATAAATATATGAACTATAAAAAGTTGTGATCTATTCAATCTCTTTTAAACATGAATGAAATATAACCCAAACTATAATTTAGGAAATATTTTGATGATCAAGATTTGTAATTTGCATGATACGTGGTTTACTTGATCCTTGCATTTGACAACATTTGGCACAGCTTTCTCTGTTGCAGAAAAAAGTACAAAGCACTGAGAGAAAACTACCTATGAAGAAACTGCCAGCCCACTCTCATTTGGCACTTATACATAGAAGGCTCCTAGATATATTTAATGTTGGACATATTGGCCATTTCCAAAATACTGTAGCTCTATGGTTCACATCATGGTAATCAATATGCTGACTTTACAATATCTCAATTAAACACTTCCCAATTATGTGTAAGTTGCTTTCATATTTTCCAAAAAGAACTCTTAGGTCAGTCAACAACTTGATACATGTCTTCATAGTATGATGACAGGCATTACTGTAGCTTCAAATTAACATTAAAAAAGGTAAAATATGAATATGATGTTGATTTTGATCTAATATGACTGTATTTTTTCCATTCAAATAATGCTGTTTAACCAAGATAAGCATAGAAGCAGAAATTGCTCTGAGAATGCAAACCTAACTTTTTAGCTTCCCTTTCCAATATCATCCAAAAATGAAATGACCAAGTTTCAGGTCTGTCTCCAAACATCAAATGCAATTATATATCTTTAAAAGCCAGATTGTATACATTTGTACTGTAACTTGATAGGCTTCACAGTTGTGCAAAAAAAAAAAAAATCCAAACATTACTGAACAGGTTATAGAGTGGGCCAGCAAATAAGGTGTTTTAAAATAACTTGTCCTGAATAGATTTTGTTCTCCCTAAGTCCCACATTTGGCTGTACAATCAATTTTGAAGAGAAATCCAGTTCTTGATATTTGTGTGGCTTTCTTTGTTTTTAGTTCACATAGTAAAGCCAATAGACAATATTGAAGAAAGAAAAAACCACCGGGAAGAATATGCGTGACCATCGATCTATGGCATTTACATCAGTCAAGTCAGGGATAGTAATTTTCAACTGAGAAGCACGTCTCCTTAACCGGCTTTTCTTTTGGGCCACGTGCCGTTCCAGAGCATTACGGCCAAAGCTGTGTCTTGGTAAACCAGCCTTCCGATACTGGATACTTGAGGTATCATAGGCCAGCATCGTGCTTCTAGGGTCCCCAAGCCCTATAACAGCTTCAGAGGCAGCCATCTCGTTTTTAATTTCAAGCGTGCTCAACAAAATGTTCTCATGTGGGTCCATCTGGAAAACAGAAGAAATTGTCTTAATGTGTGAAATCAGCTACCAAAC
The DNA here is from genome assembly GCA_026931265.2 of Tropidonophis doriae. Lineage (NCBI taxonomy): Eukaryota > Metazoa > Chordata > Lepidosauria > Squamata > Natricidae > Tropidonophis > Tropidonophis doriae. The sequence continues at coordinate 6,917 of JAPKID020001159.1, read as the reverse complement.
TCTACCAATTATTAAAAGACTGGATCTAAGCCATTAAACACTCAGTGCTGATCAAAAGAGAAGCATACACAGCAGGGCTATGCGGTGCTTCAGATCTGAAGTCCACTAATGCTTTGGTGCATTAAACATTCAGTTTCTATCTCCTTAAAATAGCTACATCCTTTCTTGAGACAGCAGAATTGCCATGCAATTCCAGGGAAATATGTGCTCCATTTAAGCAGTTTTAGACAAGACAAAATATGTCTCATAATTTCCAAAGTCCCCCTTTGCTTTCAAATCTGAAACACTACATAGTCAGAATATGGACATAGGCTGGTATTTTTTTTTATAGCTGTGGCAAATATGACACCTTTCAGTAGCTTTATCTGGTTATTGAATCTCAGAAGTTTGTAGTTTTGCCACTGTGAGCTAATATTTATTGGCCTAATCATTTACCATAGTTCTGAACATCTTAACAGTATTTTTAATGAGCTCAAGAATACTGTAGCATGAGATAGTGCAGGTATTCACCTACTTTTCTCAAGACATTTGTTATATTTGTTCTGTTGTTTGTATGCAGGGCTAACTCCACTGAAAATAATTTTGAAACATGCAATCGGATGAGTGGGGGCTTACAACGCTCACTTTGGTATAAAGATAATTAATTTTTCATTGTCAGAGAAACTCTTTTATGTTTACACTGGTACCATCAAAGTTTATTACTGAGGATATCACTAAGAAGAACATAAAATAATAAAAAAATCAATCTTGGATCATCTTATTAATACAATTACTAGGCATAGCATTTAGTTGTAATTCAAAAGCCAAAATAACCAGACATTCATTTTATAGCAAAATCATATTAAAGTTAATACTATTTTAAAAGTATTTTTAATTAAGAGAAAAGCTAGTTTGATGTAATGGTTAAGGTTAGAAATTAGGAGATCATGAGTTCTGATCCTGCCTTAGACACAAAGGCCACCTGGGTGACCAGTCACTTTCCCTCAACCCTAGGAAGGACACATTGGCAAACCACTTCTAAAAAACCTTGCCAAGAAAACTGTAGTGACTTGTCCAGGCAGTCTCTGAGAATCAGATATGAATAACGGGGGAAAAAAGTGAGGCCGGGATTATCAATATTTCTAGTCTCATGTTTTAGCAAAGGCTAATCTCTGCTATTCAGAAGTAAATATAGGTTATACTTTCATTGTCTGTGAGTTATTGATTAAAAATAGCACCAATCTTTATCCATGTTAGGAAGAAGTTTATTCTCAGTATGTAATCTTTTGATTTCCAGTTATCTGAGCTTTAAATGCATTTTTCGAGTTAAGTTTATATTAAACTTAATGTTGATACACTGCATATCAGTTTAGAAAACTATTTATGCTGTATTTGAAAACAAAAGAACTTAGAAAGATTTTATAATGTTTGCAAGTCATCTTAAGAGATATCAAACTGACTCACATGATATGCAACAATTTGGTGAGAATGGAACAGTTCAATCCAATTTTCTCAAAACTATGGAATGCATTGCATCCTAATTGGCTTGCTTTTTTAATACCTCAAGATTAAGAAAGAAAATAGTCAAAATTTTTGAAGGACTGCCTTTCTCCAATGGCCTTTACCAGTCAAATCAATCCTGACAGAAGGGGTATACGCCAAATCCTGTCTTTCAGCTAACGCCATCTTGTGGGACCCAGGAAACATGCCTTTTCTGTCACAGAACTTTCTCTTTGGAAATGCACACCCTCTGGGATAATCAGACAACTCTTGACCTTTCAGGAAGCCCTTAAGCTCCGCATGCGGGTGGGGAGGTCAGGAGATTTGGTAAATACATGATCTGCTGATTGATTGGTTTCCTTTTTAACTTGTAAAAAACTACAGGCCTGGAGTTATATTTGTGAGATGGGCAGTCATACAAATCAATTAAAACAAATAATCCAATCACTGTGGACAAAATACTACTACTCCAGTAATTGGCTCTAGGAACCTACACACATCTCAATTAGATATGCACCACAATGACAATGCTGTGTATCACCAGTGCTTTGTTTTTAAAAGGGAGTATGTTGGGAAGACACATGGATGAAGGGACGTATGCTTGAAAAAATATTCTCATCCATATTCCTGGCAACCTGAAAACTTGAGATATGCAAGCAGTTGGTTTGGTAATAGATGAGTATGTCAACCTGCCTTCTGCCGTAGGAGACAGTGGCATAATTGCTTTATATCAGAACACATGAACGTTGCATCAGTCTCTCAGAAATATTCAAACAAACAGTACTATGTATTGTGAATTTTACAATGTTTCATGCATTTGCAGAAATGTGTACATTATTATTATTATTGGGTTAAATATGACATTGTCAATTATAAAATTGAATTTGATAATTCTTGTCAGAATGTCTGGGATTTTTCCTTTATCATTTCATATCAAACAAACATATTGAGAACAAAGCATATCATGTCTGCATTCCCTTAAGAAATGTATATGCATAAGCATAGCCAAGTCATTTTTCAAGACATTACCGCTTCATCCTTGAAATCAAAAGTCAGCTAGCCACTCCCCAAACAGGTAAATGGGTAGGGATGATAATATTTACACAGTACAGACAAATGTGCCCAGTTTTTCCATGTGAATTTCATGGAACTAAACACTGAAGAATTCACCATTTGCTAAATGGTAAATTATTTAAAGTTTAAGTCACTATATTGCAACAGTTTAAAAGGAAAAAAGTTAACTGTGGGGTACAGTTGTGAAACAAATAACATTTTCATTAATATCAGAAATCAAAAAAGAGGAGCATTGGTTAATTCGGGGAAGAGTGGTTAGGTTGTATGGAGTGAATCATACAAGCAGGGTGGGCAAGCTTTCTGAAAATTTATTTTTATTTTTTAATTTCCAGTCAATGTCCAACTTTAACCAATCTTCAGCCTTCTTTAGATCTCATAGTTATATATATATATATATATAATGTTTTTATCTTTATATATATATAAAGATAAAAAGGAGTCTGAAAATTTTCACATGGTCAGCTCTGAAGATTTGTATAGCTGCTACAGAGATGCAATTTCAGTTAACACAGAATGAAGCTGACATATGTTTAAATAATTTAGAAGAAAAATGTTTGTTTTGAATATGTCATTTTATATGATTCATATTTTATTCTTGTAATCAATTTTCTGTAATCAAACACTTGTCAGATGATTCTTCTATTTGAGAAGGCTGGAGGCATCTACTCTTCTAAAAACACACTGGAAATCATTTACTGGCAGAAAATTAGTAATGGATGAACTTCCATAGGAACATAAAGGTTTTGTATTTTTCTTTATAAACATTAAACAGATATCAGTTTCCCAAAATAGGAAGTAAATTCAATTGATGAAAAGCAAATTGAACCAATTTTTGAAGTTGATCTGTTTGTTTTTAGAAAAGTAATGCTGAGTTTCAGAACAACAGACAGGTTCACCCATTTCTAATGAAAATGTATGCTTATAACAAAAAAATAAGCTTACAAATACAACAGTGAAAAACATTTATTCTGCAGGCGCTTTTCATCCAGAAGGATCCCAAAGCGTTTTACAGATTTTAGAAAGCAACATCACTTCACCAAGTGCAGTCATCTGAGGCAAAAATGTGGGAGCTATCTAACATTGCCAAACAATACAGTGTAGTTCAATATAGGAAATGAAGAATGCATTATCAGTTAGAACTAGGTGATGATTGGATAAATGAGGTGGAGATGATTCAAAAGAATGAACACCTTTGCAATTCAACCAAAGTTGGATAAGATCTTGGCATGAAGTTGCCAGGTCACAAATAATGTGCCATTTGGTCGGCAATGAGTTCAATCCCTCAGTTTTACATCCCTAAGGATAAAACCATTAAGAAAACAATAAAATATACCTTTGTTGAATACATTTCTGGACAATGATATGTGCCAATTATTCTTCTGTCCTGTAAGTTAATAAAATCAACACCAGTTTCCTTAGAAAAAAAATCAGCTGTTAGTTTTCATTAAAAATTAATGCACTATAGGCTATTATTGTAAACTATGCACACTAATTAAAAGCACAGAGCAGTGTGAGCCAACAAGCAGCAGAAGCACTGTAGGTCCTTGTTTTAGAAATGCTGTTGTTGTCTTAGCCCTGACACTGTGGACAACATGTATTTGTAATGGAAGCAAATATAAGTGAGTGTATATATGCATGTATACACATGCACACATAGATATATCCAAACTCGTAGGCATTGAAACCAACCCAACCCTCTCCCCTCAACAAATGACGTGAAAATAACATTAAGAAGGCGCTTAAGGATTATACAGCGACAAGACACACACTTTAGATGTAGCATAGGATAATTCCATAGGAAGAAAGCTGAAAATATAAAAATGGATGAATGGGAAAAACAAAAATAATGAAAATATAAAATGAATACTGTATTAATACTCATATTAGTAGTCATGGAAGCATCTTATAATCACCTTAAATCATTACATGGTAAATACCACAATTGGAATTTACAGATAGACCAAAAATCAATTATACAGCACCATGAGGTACTGCTGATTTTTTTTTCTTTATATACTTACTTGGAAAGGCAATTCCAATCAGTTCCTAGAAACTCCAAAATGATGGCTATCTAAAGGAGTTGCATGTAACATTTTAATATATCAATGAGATGAGATCTAATATCCGAAACTATGTTCATTTATAACAAAGGGAAGTAATTATTTTTCTCTGAGAGTAATTTTATATGGAGTATTATTTTCTGCTTGGCTGAAATTGCTGCACTGTTCACTTTCCTCATTTAATATCAAATATGCATTGCATAACTAGCATGGTAAGACATGTGAATTGTACTGTTTTGTTGCTTGTAAAATATAGCCTGAAAATTCAAACATTCACAAAATTTCATCCTGAGGAAGGGAACAATAAAACATGTGGGAAGATGTATGCAATATTTAAATTGTCTATCCCCTAATTCAAAGTAATAGAGGACTCAACTCCAAGTTGTTATGGAGTATAATTGAAGATGCTAGTTAGTTGTAAAGTACTATGTAACTCAAGGTGTGGGTATCTTTAACATTATCTGTTATAGGGAATGCAAGGTAAGGGTCTCTAGTCACTGAAAAATATAGCCAAATGACCCCTACGTAGGAGTTCTCCTTCGGTGTAATGTCTTGCCCTCTGAGACCTTCCAGCCTTGTAGAAGCTGGCAAATATCTATCTACTCTAGAAGACCCAAGGACCTAAATGTGGTTTTATCACAATATTATATAATACTATTTTAATTATAATATTTATATATATTCTGTCATTTGCATTATTTCTTGCCTTTTATATAGCAGAATGAAGCAGCTTTCTAAATAAAATAAATACACAAATCAATTGACCTTTCCTAGGTTTAAAAAAATCTTCCTGAATGCTATTTTTTTAAAAAATTCTAAACTTATTTACTAAATATTATTTTGTTTGTTTTACCTTGCTCAACAGTTCTAGAACTGAATGACAACTAGAGACCATTAGAATCAAAACAGCTTTTGTATTCCTTTTTTGACATCAGCTCAGTTATTTCCATGAGACAATTTATTGCAATATTCTTTACGCATTACTTTATAGATTTTTGGCCTATCGTTTACATAATTAAAATACATTTTGAAATAAAACTTAAACATTTTAATGTCCAATTGCATCCTGATTAATTGTTCTAACAGTCATGGACTTTCTCCTTAGTTCTAAGTTGCTTCTCTCCTTGATTAGTTTCCACCCATTGCTTCTTGTTCTACCCTCAGGTGCTTTGGAGAATAGTTTGACTCTCTCTTCTTAGTGGCAACCCCTGAGATATTGGAACACTGCTATCATTTCTCCCCTAGTGTTTCTTTTCATTAAACTAGACATACCCAGTTCCTACAATCCTTCCTCATATGTTTTAGCCTCCAGTCCCCTAATCATCTTTGTTGCTCTTCTTTGCACTCTATCTAGAGTCTCCACGTCTTTTCTATATCGTGGTGACCAAAACTGAATGCAGTATTCCAAGTGTGGCCTTACCAAGGCATTTACATTCATAAAGTTAAAGCATCAAAATTCATAGGCATGAATTCACAACAACCGCTTTTTTAACAAAAAAAAAACCCTTATATAATTCTTTCTGGCCTAATAATGATTTGCTCTCCCAAACATATTTTAGAAGGTGTCAAACTCACGGCCCACAGCCCAGATATGTCACAGGCTGGCCACCCCCACCCCCATTTTAGTGGAGGAAAAAGTCGTGATACGTCACATGACGACAATGTGATGCCACGGCATTTGATGCCCCTGTTCTAGAATTGCAGCTATTTATACAGGAGGCAATGCACACAGGCACATGCATTGTCTGAAAAATGAGTTCCGCACGGCTATTATTAAGGGAAAAATAGGGATGTGGGATGTATTCACACATTTGGCATCCCTTCACTTTGGGTGATTGGGGTTCTGCTGCAGCCAAAAATACAGGAGCTCGGGCAATAAAAGCAACAGTCCAATCAGATAACATTTTTATCCTAGCAAGGGACATCAGCAATGAAGAAAGCAAGAGAAGATACACTGGAGATTGAATTTTATTAATCAGCCCAGACAGTTGAGGTATTTCTTCTCCAGAAGACCTCGGTGCGGAAAATTGGTTTATGGAGGCCCATAGAGAATGTTTATCTTCCAATCATGCTGGATACCTGCTTGAAGAAACCTGGCAATTATTGAACTGAATAGACCAACTGGATTTTTAACTCCCTTTTTCTTTGTGCTCAAGAAAGTCCAGTATATATAGGTATGGGATTTCTTTTACCAATGGTTAGATTAAAAAACTTGGAAATGAAACTTTATCTACCGTATTTTCCGGCGTATAAGACGACTTTTGAAACAAAAAAAAGTCAACCGAAAATCGGGGGTCGTCTTAT
>JAPKID020001158.1:3616-15441 GCA_026931265.2 Tropidonophis doriae | reverse complement strand
GGCAAATTTTTAGCACAGGGCTCCAATATTTAATATAGTTTTAATTATTTATTTCTATTATTTGTATGTGTTTTAAATATATCCTGTGCACCGCCCCGAGTCCCTTTGGGGAGAGGGGGCAGTTAACAAATCTAATAAATTGAAATTGAAATTGAAATTGAATGTGCAAAAGTTTCTATGCATGCTCAGAAGTGTCTGGGCCACCGCTACCGCTACTAGTGGCAACCAGTAGCAACCCACCTTTGAATCCCATGTAATCCATTAGGAATAGCCGTTTTCAACTTGTGAAGGCCCTAAAAATGGCATACTTTCATTCCCATGTTTAGAGGCAAGAGATGTTTGCAGCTATGCTGACAGTCAACATAATATGTAAAAGATTTCCTCCTTACACAATATGCTATGCAATTGTAATTGGCATTTTTTTCTGGCCTCTTTACCAGTTTGCAAGAAAGAGAGAATACGTTTGTAACTGTCCTCCTCAGGACAGATAATTGATTCCAGCAAGTTGTGACACTTCAGTTCATTAATTTGCAGAGGAATTACTTAATGTTATTTTCTCAAAATTTATCTCCCATACAGTTAAAAAAAAGTCCCAATCAGCAATCCTAACATAAAGTTAATGTACAATTTCACTGTTAAATTAACACCTTTATAAACAAAAAATCCTTAAAGGATAGGTTGCTAGAAATAAAAAAAAATATTGCACCATTCAAAGAAACAACTCAAAAAGTTAAAACACCAAGCTCAACTGAAGTGCTATGCACCAATTACTTCTCAGTGGAATGTTTAGTCTTGTACAAGAATACCTGCAAGTTTAGATGAAAGGTCCAACAAACAAAGTGTTAATTTCTGATGGTGGACAGATTTCTTTCAAATATTTTTAAAGAACAATGTGGCTGGAAGGCTGCCAATCCATTTTATTCTTGCTTGAAATAATTGATCTCCACAAAGACATCATACTTTAAAAAGTCACTGAGACAAGTGGACTTCAAGAATAGCCAAGGAACCAGGCAGTAAACCCATAGAGGTATGGGCAAAGGTAAGAGTATGGATCCCGCCCCCCCAAAGATCAGCTGCCTCTGGTAGTAGGCCACTACTTCACAGCAAAACACATGTACAGCAACTTAGGAAAGTCTTCAAGATGAAGCATTGTGATAAGCAACTTTCCTGGAAGTTACGTTGGGGAGGCAAGGAAGTCGCTGGCTGTTCAGATCCTGAATAGGTAGGTTAATTGACATGGGTGGAAAAACAAGAATACAGTGGTCATATAGATGCCATATCCTGTTTTGGAAGCGGCACTGGCTGCCAGTTTGCTTCTGGGTAAAATTCAAGGTGCAGGTTATAACCTTTGAAGGCCTTCATGGGTCCAGGTTACTTGAGGAATCATCTTATCCTACTGGGATTGCCCTGCTCCACCCATGTTAGCAGAGGAGGCATGGTGCGACCCCATCGGCCAGGGAATTCTGGCTGGTGGGGTCCGGGAGAAGAGCCTTCTCTGCTCATTCTGCTCCTTCCCGCACCATCTTTTAATTATAGTTGATAATTTGTATTTTTATAGCATTTTATTTTTTGCTAAAAAGGTAAGATTTCCTATTGCACATATCTAGTCATTTGTGACTCTAGGGGGCAGTGCTCATCTCCGTTTCAAAGCTGAAGATCCAGAGCTGTCCAAAAAACGTCTCTGTGGTCATGTGGCCAGCATGACTAAATGTCAAAGGTGCACGGAATGCTATTACCTTCCCACCAAGGTGGTCCCTATTTTTCTACTTGCATTTTTACATGTTTTCGAACTGTTAGGTCTGCAGAAGCTGGGACAAGTAACGGGAGCTCATTCCATTATGAGGCACTAGGGATTCAACTACCGAACTGCCAATCTTTCTGATCAACAAGCTTTGCATTTTAGGCACTTATTCTTTTTAACATTGTAAGCCTACTGAAGTCACCTGATGGTGAGATGGGCGGCAAACAAATGTAATGAACAAACAAGCAAGCAAGCAAACAACAAACAAACAAATAAATAGTTTGGGGAAAAACATAATTGGCTTCAACTCATGTCTAAGAACGATCTGAAGCAGACTCACCACTCACTTTAAAACAAATATAACATACCAGATAACATGAGCATTATTTGCATTCATGTCAAGTTCTATATTTTCTAAAAGTATCACATTAATTGTTTTCCTGTCCTTTAACTCTTCATGGCTGAGCAAAGAATTTGAATATAGACTTTCTTGGTAAACATGATCTATCTCACAGTGCTGAATGCCTGCTATCAAAAAACTATGATGCCTATTTCTATTTGATCCTGGTAGTCAGTGAGTGATGCACAGTGATTTGTGAAATAGACTCAGATAGTCTTTTGGAGTAGCAAAGACAGACTCTAGCCATTCTTTCTTCCTGTATCTATTTTCATACCATGCTGAGATGCTATCAGTCTTCTGCTGCCTTCAGTTTATTGACATCTATGCTTGTCACCACCTCTCCCTGATTTAGCAATGTGGTGCTATGTGAAATGGAGGGTGCTTTAGGCAGTCTAGTTCTTCACATCGAGCCAGAAATTCCTGTCAGCATTTGGGTTCTTGTTGTGTAAATAGTGGCATCTAGTGGAAAATACAGGTAGCTGGCATCTGTCACCAATCTATTTTTGACGAGAGTTATTTGACTTTAGTGGTTGATTTCTTTTGAACATCAAGTAATTCCTCTGGAAATTAGTGAACTGAAGTGTTACCACTTGCTGGAATCTTAATAGATAATCTTTCTTTTGAACCAATCTGTGTCAGACACTATAACTGCTCTACGGTTGGCAGGAAAAAAGTATCTTGCAGTCTTGCCTTGGGTAGAAGAATTATACTGGAAAATTAGATTTTCTATTTTCTCTCCATTTGAGGGTTTCGTCTAGAGTGAGAGAGAAAAGTGGGAGCGTAGAAAGGAGTTCTATGTTCAAATCAGTGGTGCTATTCAGCCGGTTCTATCTCGTTCAGGCGGTAGCGGTGGTGGCGGGAGGCTCCACCCACCTACCTGGATGTCATCACCTCCCGCTTCTGAAGGTTCTTCACATGCGCGTGCACTCACATTTGTGAATCAGTAGCAGAGGTACGTTGATTTTCACTCCTGGTTCAAATTCATACTGAGCTACTACAAGTCCAGTATGTTTATGGAGATTCTTAATCATCCAGGTCATGATTAGCCTAAAGGTGTTTTTCAGAAGCAGCTGGCCTTTCTTGGTTTTTTTTTCCTTGAAAATGTTTTGCTTCTTAACCAAGAAGTTTCTTCAGTTTCTTCAGTTTTTCTTCCGTTTTTCAGAAATTCTCCCTCAGAACTGAAGAAGCTTCTTGGATGAGAAGCAAAATGTTTTCAAAGAACAAAACACAAGACTGGTTGTCTTTTAAAAAACACCTTAGTACAAGTCCAACTGTTGGAAACATTGGACAAACCCTCATTTGTCAACCTAACCTGCCTCCCAGGTATATTAGGTTGAACTACAACTCTGGAAGTTGCTTTTTTTAAAGAGGTTATTGGTCTTTATGGTTTTGAAAAAAAGCATCTTTGGGACAACTATGATCTGGGTGACTAAGAATATCCACAGACATTTCTAGAATAAGAGATCTAAGCAGAGGTGGGTATTCAGCAGGTTCTGACCAATTCTGGAGAACCGGTAGCAAACATTTTTAATAGTTCAGAGAACCTGAGTCTCACTATCTCCAAACACCTCTTTTGATAAACAGCTGATCACAATAGACGGCCTAAGGAGTTTGCAAAAGGCCAAAGATTCATTGGGAGAAATGTTTTCTCTCCTCATCTCTGTGTCTTTCTTTCTATAAAACCATTACATTTGTTTGCTTGCTAAACTATAGATAGCAATGATTTAGTGAAAAACAAAGGACTGAAGATCTGGTTTTTTAGGAGCTCTTGAAAATATTTGAGGATGTGGGAACACTGAATTTCAGGACTTTTGTCAGAGTGGTTAATGATGTACCTCCACGTAGGCTCAGCCTGCCTCCACATATATTAGTCTAAATGCTACAAAATCCTATATGAGTGTAACTTCATAGCAGAGCAGTGTTTCTCAACCTTGGTGACTTTAAGTCCTGTGGACTTCAACTCCCAGAATCCCCCAGCCAGCACAGTGTTTGGAGATAGGGAGACTCCCAGGGGTGGTCTTCAAAAATTTCAGTAATGGGCTCTCTGCCTGGGTGCTGGGTGGGCGTGGCCATGGTGGGCATGGCCTAGTCACCTCCTGAACCACCGGTGGGGGGCTTTTTGCCCTCCCTGGGGTCCGGAGGTTTTTGTTGGACCTCCGAGAGGGTGAAAACGACCTCCCAGGTTCCGGAGGCTCTCTGGAGGCCGGAAACTTCCTGAACTTTCAGTAGGCCCATTTTTCACCCTTCCCGAGCCTCTGTGTGTGTCCTGCACTTACCTGGTGGGTGGGTGGGGCTAGACAGGAGTGCGATTTGGGGGTTCTCCAAATTGCACAGAATCTTAGCAAGACATTCTCATGAACACCTGCGAACCCCCCAGCAAGCCACCCCAGGAGACTTCCCAATTGAGGATAGGATTGATCAAACTATTGTAACCTTTAAAGCAGCCAATTCCTTTAAGTTCAAAAGCTTGAAGTTCCCTTAACTTGAGGTCTATATTACAGTGATAATTTTTTTCCAAAAAAAATATCTTTTTTGTTGTTATTTAGTGATTATTGTTCTTGTTTTGCAGCATGTCAATAGTACTACAAGATGCATAAGGCCAGGTCCCTTGATGGGAATTTTGTAGGATTTTAAGAAATTAATTTTTCACTGAATCCCAAAACTAAAAACAAATGTAAAAGGAAAAAAAACTGGAAAAAAGCCCCCACACTTTCTAGAAGGGGCTATTCCACATCCCTAGTTTAAGATTATCTAGAATCATCCACATTCTAGTTGAGAAATCACACTTTGCATCTTCATACTGTGCCCTCACTTGGATCCAGTGCTGGGATTAAAAAAAAATTACTGCCAGTTCCGTGACTGTGGCTTGGTGGGTGTGGTGTGGCTCTGTGGGCATTGCTTGGTGGGTGTGGCAGGGTAGGTTACTGCAAAATCTCCATTTCCTCCCAATCAGCTGGGACTGGGAGGTAGAGAATAGATTCTCTATGGGGTTTGACACCCCATTAGATGCTTAGATCTGGCCTGCGTGGCTGCCCTAGAAACAGCAAAGGATTGGCCCACAATGCCTCTGTCAGTAAAAACAGAGTTAGAGAAGTTTGTGTGTGGCCCTGTAAAGTTTCATTTTCACTGGCAGAGGGTGCAGGAGGCTGTCACAGCTGAAAATGGAGCCCATTTTCGCTGGCACAGAGCTCAGGCCGCTACCTGTGCCCCCAACATGAGTGACGTCGAGCCTGCCACATACACCCTGGCCACCCCCCCCAAACTGAGGTTAAACATAACCCTGATTTGACCCTCAATGAAATCGAGTTTGACACCCTTAGTATATAGCATGTTTCTAATTTGCTTCCTCTAAACAGTGTTTCTCAACCTTGGTGACTTTAAGTCCTGTTGACTTGGGTAACAGTCTATCTTCCATATTAATCTACCCAGGCCTCGTGCTCTGGAGGGGACACTCCAGCTTTGACCTCTTTCCAGAGCACGATACCATAGTCTTTTGAGACTGAGGGATGCCAATGCAAGTTATCCTAGGGGTTTGCATTAGTACCAAAGCTCAAACCTTAAATCTGCATAGTTATGCTTGGACAAACCTAGATTATGAATGGGAAATGGGGCAGCCAGAGGGTAATTTCCCAATCTGCCACACTGTTGTGTGTGTGTGGAATTATGGGAAAGAAGCTACAAAATAGAGACAGATGTCCTCTATTAGAGTGAAAAAGGAAGCAAATCCCAGCCATGTCTGGCATTTCATTTTATCTTCCTGTAGTAGACAATTCCTTCTCCCCCCAAATTCTGAATGCCAATATAGGTTTGTTTCAATTCATATGTGCTGGATATTTCTGTGCAGATTTCTTTTTGTGTGGAACAGGGCGTTTTGCAGGATGGTTGTTCCTGCCAGTGGCTGCTTTCCTCATCTGTGAATACTCAGAGTGGGAAAACATTGTCAAAAGTGATCTCATTTCCTGTATTTGATAAAAATGGCAGAACTGGACAGTGACAAATCTCCAGTTTTTATACCAGTTTCTGGAGAGATAAAGATTGAGATAAAAGTGAAGGGAAATAAACACGAATCTTGATTCTCCACCATTAATGTCAGAGACAAGACTATTGTCATCAATAACTGTTTCCAAGTGTCAGAATCCTTTGCTTTTTCTGCACAATTGTTTAACATCATGGTTTTGTATATTCGTATCTATTTCATTGCGACTGTACAGGAAAATTGTCTATGGGGGTTTGTTCACATCGCTGCTGGGAAAAACGAAGAACTGAGTCTGCACATTTCAGTATGTGAACTGTGGCCTCTTCAAGTGAAGACCTTCTTCCCATGTTTCATTATGGGTTATGAGTGCAGCAAAAATCAACAATGCTCTGGAATTTGTTGCACAAAATGTGATCCATTGGTGAGATGCAATTTCCTTAAAACAATATTGACCTTTCCCCACAACATCTCAATTGTCTCATGCTCTGTTTAAAATTCTAGATAACAAACAATCCATTATCTTAATTTTTCAGGATCTCCTGGGTTTTTAGAGTGCCATCAACCACACAACACATAATCACTAAACAGAAGTGTTGCAAATTCATGTAAAATAAAAAGCATCCAGAGACTTACAATATGTCCATATGTAAATTGAAAGAGAAGATGATTTCATATGGTTATAAAACAATGTTTGACAATTTAGAAATCATCATTGCAAACTTATTTTTCCTCCATTTTAGGGATAAATTTATCTTGTTATAATACTACTTACTAAAGTAATGCTGTAATTTACTAAAATAACACTGTTTGTATTTAGTGCCAGAAATATGCTTCTTTTTCACATTTCCCCAGTTTTGTTCTGGTTTTAAATATTCTCTGGACTCTTCCAGACTGCTGTGTCAAAGTGCTACTCAGTAATTCTAAAACAGTTCTAAACTGTGCTATCCCAGTACTGATCTCTATTCTACAACCGTAACACGATAGGTTAAAAATTGCCATCCATATCTTTCTATCCTGGATCATATTATGTATTGATCTTCTGGAAAAGCACTAAACCCGAGTTTATAAAAAGCACTATGGAGAATGCTGGTCATGAATTACATGATGTCTGTGCATGAAATTTGGCCTTTTTCCTGCAGTAAAGTTAAATGACCATCACGGAATGGGGTGGTAGCCATTGCAACCTCAAGTAGCAAAAAGAGAGATTGACACATAATAATGCTTAGAAGAGTCTGCACAAGACAAAACCTTATGATCAATGAGAATATATGTAGCTCAGGATTGAACTGTGGACCTTGGTGCTCTCTGAGTTTGTTTTTTGGCAGATGTTTTGCTACTGAACTTGAGTAATAAAATACCTACCCCCCCCCAAAAAAAAATCAAGCTCAGAGACTACCAAGAACTCTACTAAACCTTATCTTTGCACCAGAAACAAAACTCAACTTCCTCACCTTGCATTTGATGGAGGCACTGTTTGCTTGCAGCATTGAAATCCCACAATATCATGTGTAGACCCCCTCCATGGGAAAAGTTGATGTTGCCTGTGCATATAGCGGTCTGTTCTTAAGAAAACGCTAGCATAGCTAAGCCGCAGGAAACAAGCTGGGGATTTGGTTACTTTGGCAATAGCTTCCAGTTCTGCAGAAGATCACTGGCCCAGACTTCAGATGAAAAACATCTCAAAAGTTGCTTTTTCAGTAGTCCCTTGTTTTCCAGCAGGCGGCTTATCTCTACTGCTGACCTTGGTGCGACCCCAGCGTGTCGTAATGGTGGCGGGCTCTGTGGCTCGCGTCATTCATTCGTTCTCTCTTGCTCTGCCAAACTCTTGGGGGAGAGCGCTGGCCAATTAAAATAATAGGTCAGAATGTCATGTGTGTGAAGAAAACTCTGGGCCACTTTAATAAGGCTTCAGCTGAATGCTAGCCAAGAGGGCCACAGAATGATTCCAAAATAAGCGGAGCAGAAAATTGTCAGTTTGCCATACTACTGATCTCATGTCCCGCTTGGGGGCTTCCCAAAAACATCTGTTTTAACAGTGGGAGAATAGAAGGCAGACTATGAGGCTTGTGGTCTGGTCTAGCATGACTTTTATCTTCTGGTTGAAGAAATCAAGCAGGCTGGTTTGTAAGGGTGTCTCCTAGCATCTTGATAGAACAATTACTTTCCTGGAGGTCTGTATCTCACAGTCATAGGAACAAACTCTAGGTAGAATGAAGTAGAGCCTTATTTTCTCAACATCTTCTAGTGTCCTTTGCTTTCTCTGCAAGATAATAACGCATATAAATGCTTTGGACATATCTGTGCCCTACACCTTCTCTAAGACAAACCAGCATACAATACAATACCAGAGTTGGAAGGGACCTTGGAGGTCATCTAGTTCAACTCCCTGCCTAGGCAGGAAGCCCTACACCATTTTAGACAAATGGCTATCCAACATCTTCCTGAAGACTTGCAGTGTTGGGGCATTCACAACTTCTGGAGGCAACTCCTGTTCCACTGGTTAATTGTTCTGTCAGGAAATTTCTCCTCAGTTCTAAGTTGCTTCTCTCCTTGATTAGTTTCCACCCATTGCTTCTTGTTAATCATCAAACATAGTTAATCCCATGTTGCAGATGGGGAGAAAGGAGAAGATAAACAAGCAGTTATCTACTTCAGGGAAAGAACTTGAGACAAGTGGCTAGATTTATAGCTCAGTATGTGAGTCATTACACCACTATTGATACTAAGCTACAGAAATGGGAAATGCAGTCATGAATGCATTGGGAAAACTCTACCTTAGGTGAGTCATGATCCTTGAGGCTTGTATTTGCAATGAGTATTAATTGGTCCTATTGCAATGTTGTTCAACAGTGAGATAACCCTCTTTTAAATTGCCCCTTGAGACCAAGTTAAATGTTTTTATTGGAATGTTTAAAAGAGGCAATGGGCTCTTCCTCCTGGCTGAATCTTTAAATGCCACCCACCTATCCTTTTCCAGGCAGAAAATTATATCAGTAGAACGTTTATTGCTGAGGAGAAAGCAGCTGGGTTTTAGTAAATTTTGGGAATAATTTGAAGGTGCATGGAGGAGCTCCCAAAAGGAATGACATCCTCTGTTACTTACTGCAAATTGCTATAAAATAGACACTCAGTTCCTCTAGAAATGAAACAAGATGGAGAAAATCCTGGCTGGTTGGAGCCTTGAACCTGAGTTCACCTTAGAGCAACTTAGTTTTGCAGACTGGGCTCTTATGCAATATTGTGTACAGTGAGACCTTGCTTCTCAGTAATTAGGAACCATCCATATTTTTTTTGTAATTTGGAAATATATAAACAATGGGAAATAAAATAAAATCAATAAATAGCCCCTAAACCAAACTATGCTGCCTGTGTTTATCTGCAGAGATTGTAACATAAACTTGGATTGTTAGAGTTCTGCTCAGCTCCAAAGTCCAACCCTTGTGGTTCTTATCAGTCCTACCTCAATAAGAAGAGTAGCCACAGAATAATGAACAACCTCACATACCCAACACTGACGAGGATGTAATATGAAGCCACATATGAAGAGCACAATGGATTTGGCCACCTCATCCACTTACTTGCCATCAAAGAGATGGGTAAATAATGCATTTTCCATAATCATCTTTCACTCACCTGATCATTTGATGGGTAGGCCTATGTAATTACTCTGCCTATATATATAGAAACGGACTTGCCATTGCCTTCTTCCAGGATAATTTTCTTTTAAAAACTTTCCAGTGTTGATATTCCCAGCAGGACTAACTAGAGACAATCCAGTTTAGTTTCTAAGCTCAGAAAAAGATTAGTCATTTTCAGTCACATATACAGCATCATTTGATTGCTAAAGTGATTGCTTGAATAAACAGCTGTTGTATAAAACTGTATGGTTGAAAGAAATTGTTGAGTGATATTGCAGTAGGAATAATTGTTGTCATGACAAAGCCTCTCTTCTCCACTCCCCCAGAACAGACAACTTAAGGTAGAAAATCTAGAGTACACAATTTAGAGTAGGAAGGCTGGAGTGGAAAGAGGGTACAGCCCAGAGTTGTCAAAGGGGAGGAATGGTGGAATCATGCCTTCAAAGCCCCACACTTTTATGCATGTGTGACAAAAGATGTATACAACATGGCTTCAATCAATGTTGAAGTCATCAACACACCCACCCACCTTTCTGCTTTACCATATTGTTCATTCTAATCAATGCTTTTGACTTTTATTAAAGATATTGCCTTCCATAATTTCAGCTGAACACAGGGGCCTAATCTTGCATTAAAAATTTGAACAATTTTCAGATGGCTAAAATAAACTGGGTAAATGCTGCCACCTGCTGGTTCTGCCTGAAAATTGTTTGGAAAGTCAGAGAGGCACAAAATCTTTTCCTATCCTATTCCTATACTACAACCATTGAGAAGCAGCGGCTAATTTTCAAATTATTCACAGACAGTTCACTTCATGGTAGCAAACAGTCATGATTTTTCTGTTCCATTGGACATTCCCACCATAATATAGTCGTGTTTCAGAGGCAATATTTAACTTCAGCAATATTCCAGGTGCTTTTAGTCATTGTTCTCTCTGCTTCTTTGTAATTCCACAACCTCATAGAGTTCTTTTCATTTGCAGCAGTGTTACCGGCCGTTTGTGCAAGTGCCGATCACATGTTCATGGTGGAAACAAATTCTCCGGCAACGTCCATGATTGTTGCGGCATGTCAAGCTGTCATGAAGTTCCCCCTTTGCTATTAAAAAAAGAGGGTTTTAATTAGTCTTGAAAGGAAACTTGCAGGAAAACTGGGAAAATGATTGTTGCTAGATTGTGCTGGTACTGGTGCAGAACCCAAATTTAACACCTCCTAATATAAAATATACTCGACTGCTAATGGCATTCCTTGTGACACTCTATGGAAGTGAAAGTTGGACTTTAAGCAAGGAGAATAGGAAGAGTATTGCTGTCTTCAAGTTTTGCTGTTGAAGAAGATTCTGAGAATATTGTTGACAACCAAAGAAACACATCTGTGGTTCATTGAACAAATCAACTCACAGTTCTCCTTTGAAGCACAAAGGGCCAGACTCAAATTATCCTGCTTTGGTCACGTTATGCAAAGACCCAGCTCTCTAGAAATGGCTCCATTGCTTGGAAAGATATTGGAATGGGACGATTAGGCACTGACCCTAAGTGACTAGCTGTAAAGTGGATGGACTCAGTTACCATGGCATTGAATGCAGGGCTTCAATCAGCTACTATCTTGACTGCATTGATCCCCACCCCCAGATACTCCCGAATGCAGCATTGGGTTTTCTCTTCCATTGTGACTTCAGGGACCAGTGAAATTAATTTCCTTATTCTTACATTGCCCCAATTTCCTTGTTCATGAGTGAAACCTAGTGCAACTAACAAAGCAACTGACCTAACACCTCCTGTAATGGAACGAATAAAATAAGAAAGCCCACCATCATCATTAGTACTGAATAAAAGTATAATTTCAATACATTTACCTCTGCTATGTCTACCATTTGTCATTTCAAGCCATATCCAGCCTGCAAAACCAGTGGATGGCAAGAAAGAATTGAGAGTTTGCTTTATTTTCTGCAGCACAGCTACAAGGTGCTTACTTTATATGGCATCTGATTAATCTAGGGGAATAAATTAAAAGCAATGTTCCTAATGCTTATTTTATGTCTGGAGAAGCTAGATTAAAATTCTGACCCCAT
>JAPKID020001157.1:0-15445 GCA_026931265.2 Tropidonophis doriae | reverse complement strand
CAAAGCTGGCTGGAGAAGTCTGGGAGCTGAAGTCCTTCAGACTTAAAGTTGCAAAGTTTGCCCACCCCTGATCTAGTCTCTTTTTAAAAACCTCCAGTGATGAAGCGCCCACGATTTCTGGAGGCAAGCCGTTCCACTGGTGAATTGTTCTCACGGTCAGAATATTTCTCCTTAGTTCTAGGTTGCTTTTCTCCTTGGTTATTTTTTCATTCATCGTTTCTTCTCTTGCCTTCCTGTGCTTTGGAGAATAGCCTGACTCCCTCTTCTTGGTGGCAGCCCCTCAGATATTGGAACGCTGCTATGATGTCACCTCTAGTCCTTCTTTTCACTGGACTAAACATAACCATGAAGCTGTCCAGTCTCTTCCTAAAAGTCTCCAGTGATGGAGATCGTGAGTACTAGTTCTGGGTGAGTTTGGCCGATCGCTCTGTCCAAGCTTCTTAGTATAGAATAGAATAGCAGAGTTGGAAGGGACCTTGGAGATCTTCTAGTCCAACCCCCTGCTTAGGCAGGAAACCCTACATCAATTCAGACAATTGGTTATCCAATATTTTCTTTAAAAATTCCAGTGTTGGAACATTCACAACTTCTGAAGGCAACTTCTATTCCACTGGTTAATTGTCCTCACTGTTAGGAAGTTTTCTCCTTAATTCCAGGTTGTTTCTCTCCTTGATTCATTTCCATCCATTGTTTCCTGTCCTTCCCTCTGGTGCTTTGGAGAATAAGTTTCCTTCCTCCTCTTTCTTCCTTTCCTTGGGATGGATGGAAGGAGGGAAGCCAATGAGGCTGCGTATAAAAGAGAGAACTTTGGAAAAGTCGAGAGGTTCCCACACACTTCCTGGGCAATTCATCACTAAAGAAGGGCAAGGATGGGTACTCCATCCATTCAGGAGAAGATCACCTGGGCTGCTCTCTTCTCCTTTCTTTAGTTTACTTTATTGTCATTGCAACTCGTACAACGAAATAAAATGCCATCTTCAGTATACATTATAGCTATAAAAATAAAAACATCTTTCACATTCTGGACAATCGAATTGAAAACCCCTGATAATGCATTAATATTGCACTGTACTGTACAATTCAATATAGCTAGGCTGCTTTTCAGCCTATTTGTCCTTGTTTTTATTGCCCTGTACCGTCTGCCAGATGGTAATGGTTCAAAAAGAAGAAGGGTGCCCAGGATGAGATGAATCTTGAAGGATGTTTTGAACTTTCTTAAGGCAGCGGGAGCACTAAAGCCTCTTCCAAAGAGGGCAGAAGGCAACCTATGACCCTCTGGGCCCTGACGTTCACCCTCTGGAGCTCTGTCCTATCTGCCCCTGTGCAACTGGCAAACCAGACACAGGTACAGTGAGTTAAGATACTCTCTATGGTACGGCGGTAGAAAGTCACCAGCAGTGACCTTTGGAAGGAAATCTAGGCCAGTTTCTCTTTATCAAGAGATGACAATCAGGAAGGGGGGGGGGGAAATCAAGAAAATGCCTTTTCCAGCCACTCATTTAACCCCCCCCCCGCCCACCATAATCCGGTCAAATGTCATGTTGAAAGTAAATTTTTTGAACTAGATTTTTTTCTGCAAAGTTTGGTGCTATATTTTCGATGCAGGAAATTCAAAACATTTTGATTCAAGGGAATCTTTTATTGTGCATTAAGACACAATAAAAAACCTGTACCGAGACCTGTACTTACAATGATAAATTGCATGCATGGAAAGAGTCAATGGTTTAACTACCTGGAATGTACCTTGGCATTCATTAACGGTGTAATTATTGATGTTGGACTTAACGTTGTGTGGATATTTTTTTTTTGCTGGTACGGTTGTCTACATAGTTTTTGACAGTATCAGCATTAAACTTTAACAATAGGAAGAATATTGATGCCTTTGAACTTTGATGCTGGTGAAGATTCCCAAGAGCACCCTGGACGTCCAAGAAGACAAATTAAAATAGAATAAAAGTTGGAAGGGACTTTGGATGTCTTCTAGTCCAACCCCCTGCTCAGGCAGGAAACCTTACATCACTTCAGACAAATGATTATCCAATCTCTTCTTAAAAACTTCCACTGTTGGAGCATTCACAACTTCTTGAATGTAAGCAGTTCCACAGATTAATTGTTCTGTCAGGAAATTTCTCTTTAGTTCTAGGTTGCTTCTTTCCTTGATTAATCGCCACCCATTGCTTCTTGTACTGCCTTCAGGTGCTTTGGAGAATCCCCTCTTCTTTGTACAGTTTTCCCAATTGCAATGGATGGCTGTGAAAGTTGGACCATAAGGAAGGCTGAGAGCTAAGGCCTTTGAACTGGTGCTGGAGAAGAAGACTACTGCATTGAGTCCCTTGGACTGCAAGGCCATCTAACCGGTCAGTCCTAGAGGAGATCAACCTTGGCTGCTCTTTAGAAGACCAGATCCTGAAGAGGAAACTCAAAGACTTTGGCCACCTAAGGAGAAGGAAGGACTCCCTGGAGAAGAGCCTCATGCTGGGAACGATGGAGGGGAAAAGAAGAAGGGGACAACAGAGAATGATGTGTCTGGCTGGAGTCACTGAAACAGTTGACGTGAGCTTAAATAGGCTCCAGAGGATGGTAGAGGACAGGAAGGCCTGGAAGAACGTTGTCCATGGGGTCACAATGAGTCAGACGCAACTAACAACAACAAAGCTTCATATGTTTTAGCTCTCCCTCTCTGAGTGTTATGGGATAAGGCAGAGTCTTACCCAACCCAAAAATCCATGTCCCGGTCTGTTTGCCAGGCAGTGCAAGATGGAACTGGCTTGGCCCACATATCGCTCCAGCTCACTCTGTTCTCACTGAGTGGGCGGTTGCTTGAGGCACTCCAACACCGGCCAGGAAATACAGTTGTGATTTTGATGCAGCCTATGACTGGAAGGATAATTCCCATGAACGCAATAAAATGTTATCGAAGCATCTCTCATTACAAAGAGGAAGGCAAGGAGGGGGAGAGCCGGCCCGAGTGGGAATTCTCCAATTTCTCTTCTGGAAAGGTTCAGAAATCTCTTCTATAAACACAGCCAGAGATCCCGCAAAAAAATAAACCTTAGATTCCAGTCTTATGTTGACAACCAGAATGATTTTAATCGACCAGCCTGGCAACCGGAAAGGGGTTTTAAAGGTTAAGATCTCATTCTTCAAAACCTGACAAATTCTCAGTATTCTTGCCCAGAATGGTAAAAAAATAATAATTGTCATCCACACCACCATCTGAAACACGCATATTTCGGTGGACTCACAAATATTTGCCTGTCAAAATGACATTAGTTTGCCTGAAGATCCTTATTCAAGGGAATAAGGTGCAGGTCATCAGAAAATGCCATAGAGCAAGGGTGTCAAACCCAAGGCTTAAATCCAGCCCATGGGGTTGGCCTAGAAATATCAAAGGACTGGCATGCAGTACCTCTGCCAGCCAAAACGGGCGGAATCCGGGGTGGGGGGGAGGTCCCTGCAGCCCGTTTTTGGCCTCTATCGTCTCCTGCAGCACTCTGCTAGCCCAAAAAAATTCACAGGGGTGAAATTCAGCAGGTTCTGACAGGTTCTGCAGAACCAGTAGTGGAAAATTTGAGTAGTTCAGAGAACGGGCAAATGCCACCTCTGGCTGCCCCGGAGTGCAGTATCCTTCCCCTGGAGTGGGGAGGGAATGGGGATTTTGCAGTATCCTTCCCTTGGAGTGGGGAGGGAATGGGGATTTTACAGTATTCTTCCCCTGGAGTGGGGAGGGAATAGGAATTTTGCAATATCCTTTCCCCAGAAGTGGGGAAAGAATGAGGATTTTGCAGTATCCTTCCCCTGGAATGGGGAGGGAATGGGGATTTTGCAGTAAAATTTTGTAACTGCCCACCGGTTCCACAGTCATGGTGATTTATAAAGTAGGGAAGTAATTAAATTTAAAAAAAGAAAGTGCTTCAGGATTGGACAAAACCCCTACCATCCACCATGAAAGCTGGAACGCCCACTAGTGGGCAGTAGGGACCAGATTGACTACCACTGTTCCAAAGTAGTGGGTATTCCGGCCATTTTGGTGTCATCGGCAAATTTGCCGAGTTCCTCTTCTATCCCCACATCTAGATCATTCATGAAGATATTAGAGTAGTGGGCCTAAGGTTGTACCCAACTGCATATTTCCTTCCATGTAAATGTTGCTCCATTAATGACTACTCGCTGAGTGCATTTGGTCAGCTCATAGCTATGGCCTACTTTGTAAAATGCCTCACCAATGTTCAATTATACTATGTCCATTACATTTTGAATTTGAATTTGAATTTATTTGCATTTCTACCCCGCACCCATCTCCACAAAGGGACTCGGGGCGGCGCATATGGAATTTAAAAACAGATACAATACATATAACTAATCCTTATTAAAAATACATTAAATAATCCTCCCCTGCGCTAAAACCCCTTTTTTTAAATACCCAATTAAAACTTTGAAAGTAAGGACGATGGACACCGAGTACATCAAGCTATTGGGAGGTTAAGCCTGTAAAAATGAGAGTGGTGCATTAAATGATTGGCTGAGGTCAATACTTCTTTCTTTGGGTTTAGCTTCTTTGCTATTAGACGAGAAGATCCTGAAGGAAGTGGAAGGGAGAAGGTCACAACAAGATTTTACTCCTACAGTAAAAACAAAAGGGGGGTATCATTTAAATGTGCAAGTCAAAATGGTGACAGAAAACATAGGGTTGAAGCCAGAGGTGGTATTCAGCAGATTTTCACCAGTTCAGGAGAACTGGTAGCAGAAATTTTGAGTAGTTCAGAAAACTGGTAAATACTACCTTTGACTGGCCCTGTCCCCATCTATTCTCTGCCTCCTGAGTCCCAGCTGATCTGGAGGGAATGGGGATTTTGCAGTATTTTTCCTCTGCCACATCCATAAGCCATACCCACCAAGCCATGCCTACAGACCATGTAAAATTTTTTGAATCCCACCACTGGCTGAAGCCTGTTTTTTTACACATAGGCCAAGGATTTGATTGAGTATTTCAGACCCAGAGAGGGAGAACATCATCATCACATCATCCTCATCATCCTCATCCACATCCTCATCATCCTTCCTTTCTCCCCCTTGCTTGATTCTTCATATTTGAGGACAGTATACAAATGGTAGTTTCATCAAAACAAATCAGGTTATGTAGTCAGTAGAAAACTGAGCAAGGAATGAAGATTTTTCTTTTCTTGAATAAGTTTGCCCATTTTTCCAGGCTGGGGTCTTCATTTTCCGAAATATTGTATTTAACAGATTTAACAGATTAACAGAGTTGGAAGAGATCTTGCAGGTCATCTAGTCCAACCTCCTGCCCAAGCAGGAGATCCTACATTTGCCTCTACTTAGGATCAAACTCATAACCTCCTGCTTGTGAGGCAAGAGCTCCACCTCTAGGCCATAGCAGCAGGTACACTACAGTACAGGTGGTCCTCATTTAGTGGCCACATTTGGGACCAGCAACTTAGTCATTAAGTGATATGTTTACCAAGTGAAACTACAAGTATGGTTATGATCTTACTTCCATTTTCTTAGCTTTACAGACATGCAAATCTCATAAATTTGAAGACAGCTTGCAAAGTTACATTTGCATCACCGTCATGACTGTGAATGATCACTAAATGAGACACTTGCTCAATAGCACCTGTAGACACATACTGTACCATATTTTTTGGATTATAACACTCACCTAACTTTTGGGGATGAAAACAAGAAAAAAAATCTGCCGAAAATGGGGCATGTGGAGGCCAAAAATGGGGCACATAGAGGCAGAGATAGGCAACAGTAGCAATGGGCGGCAATGGCAGAAATAGGCAGTGGCGATTCCCACAGCCTGGAACAACTAATAGGAGGTATTCCAGGAGGCAGATCCAATTGCCAATCAGTTGCTGCTGCTAAATCAGACTGTGCTGAATTACAGGGAGGCAGAGGCCAAAGGGTGGGTGCCATCGGGTGGGTGGGGCTTCAGCAACAATCACTTTATAAGATGCACAGACATTTCCACCTACATTTGGTGGGGGCAAAAGTGTATCTTATACACTGAAAAATACAGTATTTAACAAACTGGAAGATCTTCTGTTAACTATTACCTTGGTCTCCTAAGGTGATCAGTTGCCTAGTTTTTGAAATTATTTTGGTCAATGTTTTGCTTGCTTTGAATGTTACATGTTTATTTCATAATTATTGTTAGTTGCATTAAGTACCCTTGATGAAAAGTTGGAATGCACATTTAAATGATACATTAAATAATACAATAACAGCAACTTTCACATTATTTTTAAATATTTATCTGAGTCAAAATATCTTACTTCTGTGCATCTTAATGTTAGGATAAATTTCCAAGTATACTCCTCAAATGATTCATAGTTAAGTCACCATTATAGGACTGTAGATTGTGACTTTATTTTGAATTTCTTTGCTTTATGTATAGTGTTCTTGTTCTTTTTCATTCTATATGTCATGCTTTCAATGGGTTTTGTTCATTTTCTCCTTTTTGTGGAGTAAATGGATGATAAGGAGGAGGGTTGGTGCTCGGTGAGGTTTGTTATATTCTGTTTTAATGAACATGTTTTATTCATCGACTCAAAGTATAGCAGAAAGGGTGACTTGAGGTAACTTCCCTTCAGAATTATTGCAACCAACTGGTCCTTGCTAATACTCCACAAGATGTGTATTTTTCAGAGAGTTAGCTCAGACAAAAGACTAATATTCCGTCTAGAGCATTTCCCCTCAGGGGCCAGACCTAGAAAATCAACCTGAGAACGATGGTAGCTGGCAAAGCCATTTTGGGTTGCTCAGTATATAAATGGCAGGGGCAGATTGGTAATGGATATGGAGAAGTGATAGAATGAGTAACAGCAGAGGACCCGTCCATCAAGCCAGGCCACTCACCAACACAACACAATTTCTTGCTTTGATGGCTGAATTAGCATGAGTTCTAAACAGTATTGGAAAAGACGTATTCATTCCATCAGGATAAGACCCACCACAATGCTGGTGGTCCTCAAGAATTTAGTTGCTGAGTGTTTTTTATTATTATGTATTCATCCCACTTTCATTTGGGAATTTAAGGCAGTAACATGTAGGGTTCCCTCCTCCTGCAGGAGAAATAAGAGCTACTGAACGAAGATGGAAACTTTGATTACTGCTGAGTGGCTTAATAATTTAGTGCAATTTTCAATGTACGTGCCCAGATTCATCTATCATGCTGTGAATTTAAAAACACACAAACATGAACAAGGGTGGCTAATAAAGTGAATGAAATTATAGGTGGTCCAGAGAATATTTTATTCGGATGGAGTGTATTTTTTGAAAGAAAAAAATAATTTTGGTTGAATTGAGCCAAAATCACTAGGCATGCTGATTGATTAAGGTATTCGGGTCCATCCTAAGCTATGGGAACTCACTGGGTGACTTTGGGCTCGTCACTCTCTCACCAACCGACTCCTCGTGGGGCTGTTGTGGGAAGTGAGGTAAGTTGAAGTGAGATCCACAAATAAGCTGCCTCAAGCTCCTGGAGGACTGGTGAGGGATATAAAACTAATAGCTAAATATTTTATTTTACCTCAGACAAACATGCTTACTGATGGACTTTCAACATTCACAACATTTAGCTAATTCAATATCCCCTCTTTGCTTTTTGCAAGAAAAAAAAAAGTACCTTCCAATTGTGCTAATGCATTTCAAGATGACCCCCTCTGAGTTTTTGACCACATAATAATGGAGGGCAACTATTTATTGACTGTTCCATTGCTTTGTTATATTGATCGGTGGCTCTGAGCTTATAGTGTTATGGTCAAACAGACCTGACTCTGCAGCTCATAAGAGAAAAACAGAATTATTATTTGCAACTATCATATCTCAGGAGTATTTATTAAGTGCATGCCTTCCATATAAGTTTGCATGTCTGCAGACTCCTTTAAGAGATGATCCCTTAAGAACTCCATTAGAATCTATCAACACTTGTAAAATGGCTTCATCTGTACTCCCAGGTAGAAACGGCATTATTAGAAAACAAAAATATTTTAGTATTATCCTGTTGCTCTTTGTTAACGTGAAATGGTGGTCCCTAGTACAGACCTTATATTATCTTCCACTGGTTGTAGGGATGCTTGAGAAATTGAATCTTTGCACTTTTAATTTTTGCAATATAAGTCTTACTTTGTACTTCCTCATCAGCCATTCTTTGTCATTCTGCGTTTATTTACTTGTGTTAGAGATGTTTTGGCAGCTCTCTTCAAAATACAGCTAATCACCCAACTATCCATTCAACATTCCCTACCATGTTTCCCCAAAAATAAGACAGGGTCTTATTTTCTTTTGACCCCCGAAATAAGAACTTTCTTATTTTCAGGGAAGTCTTATTATTTTTGAGGTGCAGTAAGGTGGCAAGCATAGTCACCTCATGGCTGCTGTCGTGTTGCAATATTTTCAAGGAGAGCTTATTTTAGCGCATGCACTCAAAAGCCTGATTGGGCTTAATATCCAGAGGGTGCTTATTTTCTGGGAAACAGGGTAGTTAAGGCATTCAATCCTAGGCCTTTCAAAAATTTTAAAAAGTTTCTCTATTAATGAATCACAGTTCAGGCCTTATATACTGTGACCTTGAGGAGAGAGGCTGTCTTGCCACGTTATCTTATAAAGCCTCTCTCTCTCTTTTTTGTTAAAGGACGAGTAAAATATTAAAAATAAAGAGTGAAATAGCCAGGAGTTAGCTTTGGAAAATGTGTATCATTTATTGTGATTTTCTTCAGTAAAAGCCCGCAACCCTCACAGTTGACTTGGAGAGTCAATTGCCATAAAATTACAGGAGTGAATGGGAATGGTCCATGCTGATTCCCCTACTCATCTCAGCACCTCAAACCTTGTTCTGATGACGAGACTAGAGCAAAATAGACAAGGTGCTTTCTTAAAGAAGGGCAGCACAACAGTAGCAGTTCTTGTGTCGTGCTAGTAGCTGATTGCTCTCAGCAGCTGTAGCAGCAACACTGATATGGCCTAACTTCTTCCTGGGGATCTGAGGAGGGACCAGGCTGTCCCCAATTGTTCACTCTCTCAGCCAAACCAGGCAGAAAACAGGACTAGATGAACTAATTCTACTTTATTGTAAGGCTACATTAACAGGATTTTGCAAGTCTGAAGGCACAAGTATCCTACCACCATTATTAATTGCTTCATCCATTAGGGCAGGTTCTTCTTAAGTGTCTTTCTCTGGCCATTAGAGTAGGCTTTAACAGCAGGCTCCTGCTTTGCTTGTTTCCTAGGCAGCATCTCTTACTCTTTTCCTCCAAGGTCTTTCAAGATTTCATTAGACCTACCTTTATTAAGAAATCATCACTATGAAGATAGAGATAGAAATAAAGAGATACACACATTTGTATGTATAAACACATACACTCAGAGAGACAGACAGACAGAGACAAAGATATATACAGTAGAACCTCTAGTCACAACCATAATTCATTTCATAACTTTGGTTGCAACCCGATTTGGTCGTGACCCGAACCTAATTTTGAAAATTTGACACTTACAAAAAAAAAATACATGAATTTTTTCATCAGAACCCGATTTGGTCATGGTCAGAAGGTTTTGTGACCAGAGGTTCTATTATCTCTCTCTCTCTGTGTATAATATATAAAAAAAGGAAAAAAATAAAAAACATTTTTTATCAAATTTATACCCTGCACCTTCTTCTAAAAAAGGACCCAGGGCGGCACATAATTTCACAAATTAAAAAGGTGAATATTTGCATGAATGTTCTCTGTGTTTTAATAGTCCAAAATATTAAAGTAATTAATAAATGAACTAATAGAGTAATGGGAGGCAATATTTTAACTGAAGATAAGTGAATGAGGTATGAAGATCTCAGTCAAGTATGCTAGTCTGTTGTTTGCACATGTTCAAAGAACTTTGCTACATTATGGGTGACATAATATCAGGCAAAAAAAGAGGGTTATTGATGTGAAGTTCCTCTGGCGCATAGAGCAAGGGAGGAAGATCAGTCTTCAATGCAATACAATACAGTACAGTACAATACAATGCAATGCAATGCAATGCAATGCAATGCAATACATTACAATACAATACAATACAATACAATACAATACAATACAAAACAATACCAGAGTTCGAAGCGACCTTGGCAGTACAATATAATACAATGCAATACAACACAATACATTACAATGCAGTACAATACAAAACAATACAATAGCAGAGTTGGAAGGGACGTTGGAGGTCTTCTAGTCCATCCCCCTGCCTAGATAGGAAATCCTGCACAGACAAATGGCTATCCAACATCTTCTTAAAGACTTCCAGTGTTGGAGCATTCACAATTTCTGGAGGCAAGGAGTTCCACTGACTAATTGTTCTAACTGCCAGGAAATTTCTCTTCTGTTCTAAGTGGCTTCTCTCCTTGATTAGTTTCCACCCATTGCTTCTTGTCCTACCCTGAGGGCCTTTGGAGAATAGCTTGGGGCAACCCCTGAGATATTGGAAGACTGCAATCATGTCTCCCCAGTCCTTCTTTTTATTAAACTAGACCTACCCAGTTCCTGCAACTGTTCCTCATGCGTTTTAGTCTCCAGTCCCCTAATCATCTTTGTTGCTCTTCTCTGCACTCTTTCAAGAGTCTCCACATCTTTTCAGGTAGAAGACAACTAAACTCAGGAAGTAAAACCCATTCCCTTCCAGCATGGATGGCATTAGCTAGTTCGGTAATGAAACGCCTGCAAAGACAACAACCAAGGTCAGAGGCCCCCTGCTCTTTTCTAGCATGGATGATGTGACCTTCTGTGGTAATGAGAAGGAAGTCTGTAGAGATTCTCAGTCTTCCATGCCATGGTTTGTCCCAAAGGTGATTTTTCAGGAGGCAACTGGGCTTTCTTGGTTTTTCACCCCCTTCTGAAGACGTTTCGCTTCCCATCCAAGAAGCTTCTTCAGCTCTAACTCGACAGTGTCAATCTTTCCCTTCTCCACTGTCCTCTCAGAACTGAAGAAGCTTCTTGGATGAGAAGCAAAACGGTTGCAGGAACTGGGTAGGTCTAGTTTAATAAAAACAAGGACTAGAGGAGACATGATAGCAGTCTTCCAATATCTCAGGGGTTGCCCCAAAAAAGAGAGAGTCAAACTATTCTCCAAGGCACCTGAGGGCAGAACAAGAAGCAATGGGTGGAAACTAATCAAGGAGAGAAGCAACTTAGAACTGAGGAGAAATTTCCTGACAGTGAGAATAATTAATCAGTGGAACAGAAGTTGCCTTCAGAAGTTGTGAATGCCCCAACACTGCAAGTCTTTAAGAAGATGCTGGATAGCCATCTGTCTGAAATGGTATATAGGGTTTCCTGCCTGAGCAGGGAGTTGGACTAGATGACCTTCAAGGTCCCTTCCAACTCTGCTATTGTATTGTGTGGCCTTCAAAAGGAAAAAAAAATCCAAGGAAGTCCAGTTGCCTCCTAAAAAGCATTTTTGGGGTTAAACCTTTGTTAGTTTAAGTAACAAGCACAGGTTGGTTGGTTTTTTAAAAAAAAATATTATTTACAAAGGTTTGCTCAGTGCAACCCATTTGCTTCGTGTAAGTCTTACACACCTGTGTAGAGAGGTCTCTCCCAGCCGGCGCAAAGGGCACCTTCAGCTGGTACCTAGGCCAGCTACCTGGGAGTTCTGCCAAAGCATCGGCTGTGCTCAGCGTGAACTGCGGCATGAATCCAAGTTCCATTTGCCATATTAGCCAAGATCTCACCTGGAAAAACAACACGGCGCTGGTGATTGGAAAAGCCCAACAGAGACTTCATTTCCTTAAGAGTCCTGCGGAAAAACCAGGTGGAACAACGGCTGATGATTCACACCCTGGTTGGGATCTCTTTGCACGTTGACCATCAGGCAGAAGATATCAAAGTCTAGCCAGCCGAACAAACGGGTTTAAAGATAGCTTCTATCCTTGGGCTGTGAGACTTTTAAATTAATACAATACAATACAATACAATAGCAGAGTTGGAAGGGACCTTGTAGGTCTTCTAGTCCAACCCCCTGCGTAGGCAGGAACCGTATACCATTTCAAACTTCATGCTTCCTTCCGCAGACGAGCTTTATGGGGATGCTGACTTCATTTTCCAGCAGGACTGAGTACATAGGCATGCTTATACTTTTCAGAGGTCCGATATTGTTCTAGGTTCAATCCTTGTTTTATTGATTGCATGTAATATTCTAGTTTTCTGAGATTGTGGATTTGGGGTTTTCATGAGCTGTATGCCATAATCATCACAATGATGGCAAATCACAGCTTGAACTATCTTGCTTTGCACGTAACAAGTCTTATCTCATATATTAGTTTCACCTTTTAAGTTGTATTACTGAAATAAATGAACTTTTGCACGATATTCTAATTTTTTGAGTTTCACCTGTATTTTGTATTGCTTAAAATTTATCATGGCAACAATGATATTTATTTCTCCTGGGTAGCAATCTATCCCCCCCACCCTGAAGTTCTGACTCTTTAATATAAATCCAAGTTGTATTTCAAAGGTGGATCCAATGATAGATTGTAAGACATTATGTTTGAGTGTCAGTATAGGCAGAACTAAAACTGTGGGAGTGATCAGTCAGTTCCAACAAAGATAAATGTTGTACCTGGCTTTCCATATTTCATCATGCCAACTATTGGATGTTGGTTTCCTAAACTGATAAATGTGATGGTCAGGCATGGTGGCATCTCATGACCTAACAGTCCGCAAGAATACCGCTGAGCTGCCTTTGATGAGGTTGATGATGACAAATAGCACCTTGGAAATTTCTGTGACTGATGGTGTGTCAGGTATGCTGCATTTCTTAAAAAGAACACATCTTGTACAGCCTCTAAACTTAGCTATTCTGTAGCATTTTATTCTTTTTTTGTTATCCCTTGACATTAGGTTTATTTCCTTGTTTCATAATGATACATCATCAACAATGATATTAGCAGAAGTGGGTTGCTTCCGTTTGACCTGGATCAGACATATCAGTAGTGGGAGGCTCTGCCCACCCGCCAAGACGCTTCTGTGCACTTTCAGAAGTGACGCATACACGAGTGAGCACAAGCAAACCAGTAGCACTGGGATTTGAAACCCACCTCTGGATATTAGGTATTTGTCTAGAAAATTGACATCCATTTGTTGAGCATATTATTCAAATTTAGTCCTTCTGGACAATATTATTTGCTCAAAATTAGAACATTTAAATTCACTAATATAAATATATTTCAAAAGAATTTTGTCCATGGTAACTGTGAAGACTGTGGTATGAGAAATGTAACTAAAGGTGTCATTGCAAGGAGAATTAGTAGCATTTTACTTTGCCCACCGTGCTATGAAAGGATGTCCTAAGAGGTGCTCCAGGAAGAAAGTGCCTACTAGTTTGGAACAAATACTTTCAAGAAATTCCCTTGAAATTATGTATATATAATAACATTTGGAAATTACAAAGACAAGTGTCAAGGACAGAAACAGAAAACTGCACTTTATCTTTTATCCGCTTGTTAAAAATTATATAGTAGATATTTACTTATGGGAAATAAGTAGCATGCTAATGAAAGTGAATGAAATCATGTACATCCAGTTAATAGAAAATTATTTGTTAAGTGTTCTAGTTACACTGGACAGTAGGAAAGGAATCTATCTGAGTTCCCAGTGACAACCAGTTCCTTGCATCTCTACGATTTACTAAAGAAAAGCAAGATTATAAAGGCATGTTATATACAGTCTTGGTTGCTAGCTCCTATGTCACAACCCTTGGAAATTTTCTATTGAGTGCGATACCTGAATTTTGATAGTACAAATTGTTGGCTTTGGGATTCTTGTTTTAAAGATGGCAAATACAGGGGAATATAATACAGCACTAAAATGCTATGACCAATCCTTTCCTCCCCAAATCCATAATATAAGTAATACGCCTCAACACAATCATTTGCAAGGGCATACATATGCACCCTTTTACAAATCATGACTTTTATATGAATGGAGAAGATACTCAGTTCTGAAGCATCTTGTAGTGTTCCATTACAGAATCAGAATAACTCCCAGTATGAAACTGCCTTCGAAGCATACAGTGGGTTTCACTCAGAGGAAACTCAGACCGATACTATTCTTATCATGCCTTAGACTTGCTAAACTGATACAGAAAATACATATAAATGTAGATGTGGATAAAGATATTTTCAGCAGTTTTTCTCTAGTGTTCCTCATCCAATTTTATTTGCAATCGCTTGCCAGGAACTACATAAAAGTAAAGAAGAAAATATATGTGATCATCCTACTGTGGCTGGCCATCACCTTTCTAAATTAAAATTCTCCCACACTTACTAATCTCATTTGAGAGAAACCAAAGCAATTTCTTTTCCAAAGTTGCCTGACAACTGGATGGGTGTCTGATTAAATCTGTCTATAATAGGCACCTCTCCATTCTCTTTCTCCTACTATAATGTGCTCAGTAACAGCAGGTTAGAAGAGCTTGCCCTGGGGAAGGGGAAGGAGGAAAGAGGGGGGGGGAAATTAGTTGAATGCCAGAGGCACTTAAATCAAGTTTAGATAAAAATGTCACATAATATTATTGTTCTTCTCCTGAAAATTAAACCCACCATCGAGTTGCATTTATATCACTACTCCAAAGGCCTGCACAGCGTTGATCTTTTAAATCAGTTTTCACCTACCTGGAGCTCTCCATATGCGCTGGAGCTGCAAATCCCAAACCAGCTATGTCACTACATTATTTTCCATAAATGCAAACAAAATTGTCATTCCCATTCATTCAGTCAAATGCCCATCACCTTTATTTACTGTAGGAATTCCTTTCTGCAGCAATACCAAGAAACTGAGCAGCTGAACTCCTTTTTTAAACAGCTTTTGGGAAAGAACTGATATCAAACAAATAGAAATAGACAATGGGATTTTGAGCTTGGCGGTAGACTTTCCGAAGAAAATAAATTTGCCTGAAATCACCCGAAAGCTCCTTGATTGATTTCAACACCGCATGCTGGAGGACACTCAGTTTACCCCAGACAATGATGAATAGCTAGAATGAGACTTCCTGTAATTTGAAGCAATGTTAAAACAGCATCAAAAATGGCTTGGTTTAAATTAGGAATGCAGATGGAGGTCTGTATATTTCTTTCAAAGAAAGTATCATCACTAAGATAACTTGCTTCTGTCTTAAATGCACAACACGTTCATCAGATAACCACTTTAACAGCAAATTTATAATGAGATTATTTATCAATAATGGTTGCTTTTCAAATGGCTATCCAAGTGAGTAGGTTTACATTCTAAATGATGGCTAACCTTTTAGTTGTTGCATCACGCATGCGTGCCCGCCCCCATAATGCAATATGTGTGCAACACTCCCATGTCCCACCCATCCCTGCACATGCGCACACACACACACCCATGCTCCCACCCTGCGTATGTGTGCATGTTTCTCGTTTGTA
>JAPKID020001156.1:1511-15450 GCA_026931265.2 Tropidonophis doriae | reverse complement strand
GATAGATAGATAGATAGATAGATAGATAGATAGATAGATAGATAGATAGATAGATAGATAGATAGATCGATCAGTGAAGATACTTGCCTGTTTGTAAATCCATCCATCCATCCATCCATCCATCTATCCATCCATCTATCTATCTATCCATCTATCTATCTATCATGCAGGGCCTCTCATTAAGAAGATACATAAATGCAGCAAATGTTAATTATTTAATTTACATTTATTGCCAGTGCTTTGTACTGTACTGTAAACCTAATCCTGGACTAGAAGACCTACAAGGTCACTTCCAACTCTGCTATTGTAATCCAAACACCTAAATATGTTTTGTTGTGCAACTCATATTACAACTCCTCATCTATCTACCTACCAGTGGTGGGTTCCAGATCCCGGTGCAACTGGTACGGTGCAACAGGGCCAGGCATCCACCACATGAACATGTGCAGTGCATGCATGCATACTTACTGCCTGTGACACTCCATGACGCCTCCATGACGTTCCAGCTGCTCAGCGAAGCGTTGTGCAGGCGCCATATGCTCTGTGCGCGTGCATGGAAGCCTTGAACAGCTCAAATACAGGTAAGGAGCATGGGTGGGCAGGTGGGCCCTCTAGTGCACCGTACTGGAATGGTACCTGGTACTCCTGACAGGCACCGGTACGCTCGTACCGGGCATACTGGTCGTAACCCACCACTGCTACCTACTTACAGTATCTACTGGTATTTCCCTTCCATGCTCTTGGGTTGTGAGCAATATTGAATTTCCCTTCAATACCAATTGTATAGAACCTTAATTTTGTGACTTGTTTTATACCAATTCCAATCCATTTTGTTTTCTGCACACTTTCTTTGTTTAAGGACACAATAATGTCATGCTGATAGTTACTATGGAAAACCTGAGCCATGGTTGTGGGAGAGACAGAAGGGGACTGCAAGTCCAGTGACTGCCATTTTTGAACTTTCTACTTAAAATATACTGTGTGCTTAATGCATATGTACTAAATCAAAACAAATATTCTGCAATTTTGCTAATGCTGATAGTACACTTTGACATGTGGGGGGGACCCTTCAAATTCCTGTTTTTATGGTGTATATGTTTTTGTTTAACTGAAATAATGAGTAGATCTGGAGAACTCCTTGATAGGAAGCAGAAAGCAGGCACAGCTACCCAGATAAGAAAGGTTGGGAGTATGTCTTTGTTTGGGGGAATAAATAGAGAAGTTCATTAAGGATGACTAGTGAAGAAGGAGCACAGCTTAGGAACAGATGGGAAATCAGTTTACTTCAGAGGACTGGGGGTGAAAGGAGGAGAGGACTGCTTTTTATTACAACCTGAAATACACTATAATTGGGCTGAGTTTTTTACACAGATGGTTTTTCTTATGATGACGGATATGACATGTATATAAAGCAGTGTTGAAGAGCTGTTTCTTATGGTAGTATAGTACACATGTAATATTGGTCCAAATGAAGATATCTAGTAGTCAGAATGGGACAACAGAATTTGAGAAGTTACTGCTGGTAAAAAAAAAAAGTGTAATCTCACTTCATTACGAAGAGGGGAAAATATTCACGTGTCCTTTTAGAAATTTATTAATTTATTTATTTATATTCACAATTGAGTAGCATTTTGAATTTTCTATCTACCTGGGTTTATTACTGTTGTTGTTTTTTTGTTACATCAATTTCCCAATTATTTTAGTATACCTAAACTAAAAGCGCATACCTTATTGGTCAGGGATATCAATTCATGACACTGGAATATTCATGTATTTTTGACTGTAGCAATTGATTGTTGTTTTGATTATGTGTAAACTTTGGGAATTGAAGTATATAGTTTGTATTTGTAGGCCATAATGTAGAACTTGGCATGTGTTACCAAATGTAAATTGAGCTTCATTCTCTTTTTTAGTGGGAAAAATGAGTCTGCTGTGTATTCACCAAGAAAAAATGAAATTTTAGAATCTTCTTGGGTATATCAGACTTCCTATGACCAGATAAGGCTTTTTTTACGTTTGAAAGGCTTAAATCTGAATCATTGCTCAGCTGTTGCTTCTCTCTATGTTTCCCCAAATACCTTGGGTGAGTTTAAAGCTTAGAGAATAAGGATGAATAATACAAAAAGTAGTGCCTTGTTGTTTTCAATAAATGCAGGACTTGACTGATCTTATTTGAACTGAGATACTAAGCAGAATAGATGATGAAAGTCCTCCAAGAAATATCAGGGCCATAGACTAGTTGAAACACTTCCTGGAAGGAAGCTGACACAAAACTACTTCAGTGTGAAGAAAAAGAAAATGACATGGACATATTATTGAAATCAACATCCTGAAAACAGTCTTTAGAATCTTAATCAATTTTGAAAGAAAATACAAATGTTTTCAGCAATATATATTTATTTATATTATCTATGTTTGTATCTACAGAACCATCTTTTGGGTTAGTATGTTGTGAAAATCCAGTCCAAGTGGTTAGGTTGTGGGTCACGTTGCACACCCCAAAGGACTCTAATTGAGTAAGCTATGATTAAGTGAATTATGTGTAGGCATATTGAGTGCAGGGATGTGGTCGATCAGAAAGGTTTGCAGTTCGGCATTTTGAATCCCTAGTGCCGCATAATAGAGTGAGCTCCTGTTATTTGTCCAAGCTTTTGAAAATCTAGCAGTTTGAAAGCATATAAAAATACAAATAGAAAAATAGGAACCGTCTTTGGTGGGAAGGTAACAACATTCCGGGCACCTTCGGCATTGAGTCATGCCAGCCACATGACCTTGGAGATGTCTTTGGACAGCACTGCTTCTTCAGCTTTGAAACAGAGATAAGAAGTGGCCCCTAGAATCGCGATTGACTAACACATATGTGCAGGTGGAACCCTTTACCTTATATTGAGTGGATACAGTGTTTGTATTGGCTGCGTGTGGGTTTCAATAGTATAAAGGAGATCAGAGATTAATTCAACAATTACTATATAAACAGCTTATAACTGATAGACAGGAAAAAGTAAGGAAGAAACTCAAGAGTTTCCCACTTTATTTTTCTGTACTATGAGAGAGAGTATGTCTGACAGGCTTTCAAGATTTTATCGTACCCTATAACAATATAGTTCAGTAGTTCCTATGGGGTCAATTTTCTAGCATAATCCTTCTCAAAGGCAGAAAAGTGTTTTTTGAAATAGAAGAAATGAATTAATAAAGATGAATTAGTTATATTCTTTTCAGTGTGAAGAAAGTAAACCCTATCTAGTTCAGATCCAATCTCTCTCTCTATATATATAAATGGCGCTGTGTGTGTGTGTGTGTGTGTGTGTGTGTTCCAGCATAACTGTGAAATGCCCCGAGTAATTTCAACCAAACTTGGTATACAGATTGCTTCCCCTCTGGAAACAAATACTGTGGTAGTAAAACATCCCTAACATCCCTCAGAGTGTGTGTTCTGTTAAGAGCCTGTTGTGCCTTAAAACTGCTTCTACCGTACTGCATTATAATTCTACTGTACAATGCTGTGGAATTGCCATGATAATGGCTTCACAGTCTTCCACAAGGGGGCTTCCTCTGGAAACGGGGAAAATCCAACATTAGAACTTGTGGCAATGTTCATGGAAGGTGGATTGGGATAAATAAATAGCCGGGCAGTGCCGGGTTATCAGCTAGTCCATTATAAATAGCAACTTAAATGAGATAACCTTGACTATACCCTTCCCCTCTCCTTTCAAAACAACATGGGTAAATGTGTTTTTCTTTCTTTTACAGACAACAGGAAAATCAAAGTTAATAGTACAAGAGAACCTCTAGAATTTAAATCAAATCAATGGTTTGGAGCAACAATCAGAACTCATAAAGAAAAAGTTGTAGTAAGTTTTTATATCTTTTTTTAGATATTTGTTTTTGAACTGTATATATCCAAAGTACATGTGTTTTTTAAAAATATTGTTACATTGATTCATAAAGAAAACAACTCCAAATTCCATCACTGTATTGACCTTTATTAGATGAGCCAAATGTTTTGACATAGTCAATATTAAGGGTTAGGCTTAGTGCTTCAGGTATGAAGACAAAATGTGCTTATCTACAACTCCATAAAGGAATTACATCTTTTTTTCCAAGATTGTCTAACTACCTTTTACAGTTGTTGCTGGATCCTGGATAAAGACACTCCCAGTTTTAAAAAATACCCTATATGCATATCCCTTCTTGCTCCATAGTATATATCCAAAACAGTTCCCAACTCTATTCTAAATATAGTTTCAATCTAATGAATTGTGATGGGCTATAAATGAAATATAAATAAATAAAGGGAGGTAATTATCAATCTAGATATTTTGTAACATGTGTATGTGTGTGCACATATGGTAAGTGATTTTAATGATGAACTTGTTTTTGAAGAATATCCTAGGATACGTTTTATCTATTGTCAGTCTTCAAGGTAGACCAGAGCAGAAAACCAGTTATCTTTGTTAATATTTCTTTTATTATAAGATTACAGTAACAGAATCTTAAGGTATATGATCGCTCAGTGGCTAAGACACTGAGCTTGCTGATCAGAAAGGTTGGCAATTCGGCGGTTTGAATCACCAGCGTGAGCTCCAATTAAATGTCCCAGCTTCTGTCAACCTAGCAGTTCGACAGCACATAAAAATGCAAGTAGAAAAATAGGAACCATCTTTGGTGGGAAGGTAAGAGCGTTCTGTGCACCTTTGGAGTTTAATCATGCTGGCTACTTGACCACAGAGATGTCTTTGGACAGCGCTGGCTCTTTGGCTTTGAAACTGAGAACAGCACTGCCCCCTAGAGTTGGGAATGACTAACACATATGTACAAGGGGAACCTTTACCTTTACCTTTAACAGAATCTTGCAACTCTGAATACGTTTGTCTCTCACACACACTTTTATCTTCTTAAGAACTGCAAAAGGTCAATTTTCAGGTTCTTTCTCAAATTGTCTTTTTGCCTTCGATTCACATTTCTTTTGTCTGACCATTATCTTATTTGCAATTAATTCTTCCCAAGGTTATTCCTATTTTCCATTACATCCATATTCTAAATTAATCGATAACTTAGAGTAGTTTGAGTAGATTTATATTAACCTAAGTGCTGTGAAATGGAGGTCGATAGTAAATTGTTGCTAATTGATAAATATTTACTTCAGAGCAATATATGTGGTAAACTTACTTATGGAAGATTTGGCAAACCAAAATAAAACATGTTTCGAGAAATTCTATATTGAAAATAAGTTAGACAGCATTCCAAAGACTTCCAGAAGTTTAATTTCTAATATTAGAGCCCTCTTTAGTTTTTAACGCATACTAGTCTATGGTTTCTGTTATAGCAGAAAAATGGCAGAGATTTTGGCATCTGTTATTATTTTGCTTGTTCCACAAACCTATTTCAATCTCCAGTCAGACCTTTATAAACCTTTATACCATTAGTCTGATATATTTATCTAGTATTGGATTTCAAATTATTTTGAGAGAGATGGAAAAACATGTGCTTATTTTTCTTTATTTCAAGAGATCCCCCTTGCCCCCATCATTAAATTGCACGAGTAGGAAAAATGATTCTGTTTAGGAGTGTAATATATTATCTGAATTAAGGTATTTTAATTGAATTTAGTTTTGTGTGAGAGAGAGTGTACATGTTATACTTTAAAGTCAGAACTGACTCCTGGCAACTGCCTGGATAAGTCCCTATAGTTTTCTTGGCAATATTTTTGGAAGTGCTTTGCCATTGCTTTCTCATACTTTCCCAGTTTTTCATCAGTTGTTTTAACAACTGCACCAAACTGGGCCCTGAATGTAAATTAATTAAAATAATTTTGGCCCCTACTGAGTACTTTGCCCCCACCTCCCCTCTAGTTTCTAAAGTATAGTCACCATTTCAATTTCAATTTTATTAAATTTATAACCTGCTCCCATCTCCCCGAAGGGACTTGGGGCGGCGTACAGGGAATCTCTAAAAACATATAATACACATACAAACATTTTAAAATTAATTGAATAGTATTAAACCCTGTACTAAAAACCCCTTAGTTTAAAATACCCAATTAAAATTTAATCTAGGGAAATGGGGCAGAGTGAGATCAGGCCAGGCCAGCCTGATTAAAGAAATGGATTTTTAGCCTCTGGCGGAACAAGCGAAGGTCGGTAATAACACGTATATCTGAGGGGAGGTCGTTCCAGAGGGTGGGGCCCATCACAGAGAAGGCTCTCCCCCTGGGGATCACCAGCCAGCATTGCCTGGCTGACGGCACCCGGAGGAGGCCCTCTCTGTGTGAGCAAATAGGACTAAGGGATGTATGGGGCAGAAGCCGGTCACGGAGGTAACTAGGCCCTATGCCATGGAGCACCTTAAAGATGGTAAGAATCACCTTGTAGCGCACTCGGAAGGCTACAGGCAGCCAGTGCAGCTAGAGCAGGAGAGGTGTTATATGTGAGTGCCTCGGGGCACCCATAATTACCCATGCGGCTGCATTCTGGACCAGCTGTAGCCTCCAAGTGCACCCCAAGGGGAGCCCCATGTAGAGAGCATTGCAGTAATCCAGCTGGGTGGTCACCAGCGCCTGAGTGACTGTGCGGAGGTCCTCCCGGTCAAGTAAGGTCAAAAATTGGAAAAAAAATATAGTCACCTGCCTGCTAGTGAAAAACCAAGTAAAATTCTTGTTCTGCAAAAAATAAAAATTATATTTTAAATGTGGATAGTAAATAAACAGAGTTTTCTCAGAAAATTGTCAAGGGAAGATGCAGACAGATGTTTAAAATCTGAACAAAATAAATTTCATCCTAAATCCAAGAAATATAAATAATTGTTATTAATTAAAAACCTTTTCTGGCACCATGGAATACAATTTTTCCATAGGGGATGGTTTCACACGCAATTTAGATCTTGCACATGCTCACTCCCTGCTAATTGCATGCCTGGTTCTTAACTGGCCATGGACCAGTATTGGTTAACAGCCTGGGTGATGGGGACCCTGATCTAAGTATTCTGACTAGTAAGATGATAGGGATAGCTTGGAGAGTATAGAAAGCAGCTTTTGTGTCAGTGCACTAAATGTGTTATATGAATCTAGCCATTGCAATTAATAAATTATGACTTATTGTGGCTTTAATCCAATAAATCCTGGCTTACCATTACCTCAGTTGGAGAATGTTACTCACATTGTAGAACTATTGCTCTACTGTAGTAGAATCAATATAGTTATTTTGCTAAATCTGAAGTTTCTTTCATAAATCCTCAGGTAGCTTCTTCTACATGCTTCGATGGAAATCCCCAGCTGAAAACCCAAAACAAACTGTTTTCTTTTGAGCAGTTTCATTAGGTTGTAAGTTAGTTGTAATGGTTTCCTTACCAAAGGAAGGAATGCCTCACCAAGGCATTTCATATTAGAAGCTAACATAGAAGGATTTAATGCAAAGCTTCAGAAAGGAAAGGAAAACATTTCATGTTTTAAACCATGAATTTGGTCATGCTTAATTTTCCCAAACAATTACAAACAGCAAGTGTTGTCTAGGGGATTTGTTTCAAAATGGTTTAAATTATTTCTAAATAAGATTGTGTATCTAAAGAAAATGCCTTGCTTGAAATGTTTGCTCATATGGTTAACCCTAGAAAAGGACTTTGACATAAAGCAGGTGATGAATAAAACATCACCCTATCTTGTTACAGAGATCGTTGGCATGGGAAATTCCCACGAGTCTTCAAGCAGTCCCAGCTCTTGGATTCCAAACTGATTTACCTTTCTTTGCATGTCCCCCTTTTTTTCTTCCCATTTTTCCTCTTTTTGAAATGCAATATTGATTTTCTTATACAAAATGAGTATCAATAGCAAAGCATGCATAAATATTTTTTTGCTATCTGAGAAAGGAGCATTTTCTTCCAAAGCATAAGATAAAGCTCATATGTTTACCCTTAGTTGTATATCTCTTGCAGAATTACAGAGATTGTTGACATTATTATTATAGGAGCCTTTTTTTTTGAGTAGTAAGAATTTCTGGTTTGAGTGAGAATTGGACACTTATGATACTTTTGTTATATATGTTTTGTGTATCATACCAGTAAATGATATTCTAAACACCTTTTGTCTCTATTAATTTTCTTTGCCTTTAACCGCTATTAATCAAAAGTATTCATTTGCTCCCTTTTGAAACAAAAATTACATCAATTGCAATGCAATATTCTCAAAGTAACTTGAAATAAATGGTAAAATAAGATAAAACAGTGAAATATGAAAAGTCAAAGAAAGGATCAGAATCTAGTCATTTCCAAAATAGTATCTAACTCTTAAAGAAAAATTGCAAGCCACCAACAGGATGCCTAGTCCATACGTGACATTCTAAAGAAGTAGCCAACTCCCTTTTCTACTGCTTTCATCTCAACAGAGAGTGTCATTTATCCAGAAATAAATGCCAGAAAACAATAAAAAACTTCACAGACTATGGTCATGTGATCACAGGATTTTGGTTTTTGGTTTTAGTCCATAGGGAAAGTTCCATAAGGGCAAGTTGTATACCTCTTGAACTCCAGGATAAAGATATAAATCTAGCAAGTGATATAGATTAGAACAACTCTTTGAGGTTCAGGAAATTTATTTTTCCAACTCTGCCCCGTTAACTAACTTAAAAAAAAGCCCACTATTCAGACTACTACAATTAACAAATGAGAATTTACAAGTGATCCTCTCAGTAAACTCAGTTGCTCCTAAACATGAATTAAGGATAGAACAGAGCAAGAAAAAGAACATTATATGTGGTGATATACATATACATCCAGTCAATCGTGCAGTGTCAATACTTCAGAAAGCAATAAACCTGGTTTTATAAAGAATATATCTGTATTTTTACACAAATTACTGTACTGTAAACTTAATGCAAACACCTAAATATGTTTTGTTGTGCAACTCATATTTTGATAGGCTTGTGCTCCCTTATATCATTGGCGGACTCTAAAGGCTACTCCTGAAAAGGACCCAGTGGGCACCTGCTATGTTGCTATTCAGAATTTTACTACCTATGCAGAATATTCTCCTTGTCGCAACAGTAAGTTCTTTGAGTAGTAAAAGTTGAATTTTGTAAAACATGTATGTTTTTCATATATTCAACCTAAGCATGTAGTTCTGAGTCCAAAGCTCTTGGTTATAAAGAGACATGTAATTATATATAGATGTGTTTATGTTTCATTAAAAGAATAATAATGGTGCTACAGTGATAATAAGTCAACTCTGGCTTAATTTAAAAGAACTTTAAATATGGCCAACAGACCTTGATAAGCAGAAGCCAAATTTTAAAACGTGCTGATTGCTAGAGATACAGCCATCCTTCTCTCGATCTCTTTTTGTAGAACTGTTAACTCCTTAACCTTGAATAAAGATAATTATATTTGCGAACAAGGACGTTATAAAGCATAGAATGGGAAATCACCAAATTAACAAAATATTGCACAAACTTGCACGTCTTCTAATTGTTATTCTTCAGTACAGCCATGAAGATGTTTATCATATATGAATGTCAGTTGTTTATATCCGGATGTATAGAAGCAGAAGCCATGCAAAAAGTTAAAATAGCAGCTGTCTCTATTTTATATGCATGCTATATGCAAAAAAGAAGGGGTACTTTAATCATG
Organism: Tropidonophis doriae; assembly: GCA_026931265.2. Taxonomy (NCBI): domain Eukaryota; kingdom Metazoa; phylum Chordata; class Lepidosauria; order Squamata; family Natricidae; genus Tropidonophis; species Tropidonophis doriae. Next base: position 5,835 of record JAPKID020001156.1, on the reverse strand, counting down.
TAATTGCAACTGTCATCTTACCTATTCTGGCCCCTTCCAGACTCTCTGGCTATGATGAACTGCAGTCAAAGTTCAGCTACATCAGTTTCTACTTCAGCTCAGACTGATGTAGAAACAAAGGATTTCATTTTCATCTTCAAATACATACGTGTTGCTTAGATTCATGTTTTTTTAAATCAAAACTCACACTCTGGTTATGGTTGTGGATGATCATGTATTGTTATCATTTTCATTGTCACTTTTAAAATTTATTTTGGATCTAGAATTCATCTAACAATTTTTAACACAAAAATTTGAAGCTTGCATTTGAAGCTTGGTAACTCCTCCCTTATTAGGTATGATTATATTTGAGTCAATTTATAATATAAAACTAACTCAGTGTTCATTCTTTGATACCTTCAGACAACCCAGATCCTGAGGGGCAAGGTTACTGTCAAGCAGGATTCAGCTTAGATTTTTATAAGGTGAGCATCCATAGTTGTTGACTGGCTGATGGATTTTCTAATCATTTTCACATTTACTCTCATATTTACTTTCTTCTGCAATTCATCAATTTTCATCTCAAAAATATTTGTATAACACACACACACAACCACATTGTATTGACTCAAAAATCTCAAGATTCCTAAAAACTCAAATTTCATTCAAAGACTTTTAAAAACTGGCTTTCTCTCCAGTTCTTATACTAATCCTAGGCAGGCATCCAAATGAACAATGGAAAATGTACAATTTTCTTCTTGCACCAAAGGGAGAATATGTTTTCCTAAAGGAAGAAATTAATCAGTTACAGATTCTGCATTTGATTAACAGTCCTAATAAAAACAGGCAGTTTTGTTGACAAGGTCTTTACTCATCAGTGATATTAGATGACGTTTTGGCCAGGGACAGGGCTGGTAAAAACAACATTTCCTTAATGCTTCTTGTCCTCATTCAAACAAAAACACAATACAATAACTTCAATTCCTAGCTACAAATCTGAGCCAAAATTGAAGCCTACCTCATGTAGTTGCAAGATAATGTTGGTTGGCAGAAGCAGTCCTGGATGAAACTGATGACATGATGAAGATTTTTTTATTGCCCTTGTGTGTTAGATGTATGTTCTATTAAACATAACATTTTGCATTCATATAAATAATGAAAAATCTCACTGTCATTGCCAGAGCTCCAGGCTATATGCCAAAACCAAGTTTATTTGTTTGTTTATCTATCATATTGTTTTAATTCCCATACCTCCTTTAGTTCCTTCTGAAAGGTCAGCAGAGTCAGGGCACTTTGTGTCAGAGGAATGATATTTCATAAGGTGCGACCCACCTTACAAAAAAGTTCTTGGGTCCCACCAGATTGAACTATACTGGAAAGACCTGGAGCATGCCTCTCCTGTCAGATCTAACAGAACAAGTAGACACTATTGGGGAAACTCTTGACTCGGTGCCAGGTTTTAAGCAGCTTTAAAGTAGCTACTGGCACCATGATTTGCACCGAGAACTATTGTAGAAGGTAGCCAATGTAGCTCATAGAGCAGAAGTGTCACATAATGCCAAATGACTGGCTGGCACCCATAACTGCCTACCTTACCATATTCTGTTTTAATTGATGCTTCCATGTGTCCTTTAAGCGCAATCAATTGTTGACTGCATTGTACAATTGTTGCAGTAGTAGCTATTACTTTTGTTGTAATTATTTCAGTTTGTAAGCTTCTTTTGTATCAATAGGATTATCTGTCTAATAAAAGCAATTTAGGAATACATTTACATACAATTTAAACAAATATATACATAAAATCACAGAAAGGACTAAAACATGATGGGGGGCGAGAGAGAGGGAGAAAGAGAAAAGACATATTAATTCATATCTAATTAATTCATATAATTCATTATATCCCTCCATGTCTTTCTATTCTTGCTTCCATCATGTTTATGCACTACTTTATATATTCCTTTCTTCTTTTGAACTTCTTGTCTTTTTCGTTTTGAGGATCTCAGTAATTCATCCAAAGATAATCTCCTTTTTTATTCTTCTTATATTTTGCAGTTGTAGGCTTATATATCTATTGTATGATGAAACCATCAAAATCTAGTTATTTCATGTTGGTCACTCTTTTTGTAATCACTCACTATTGCTTCAGTGCCATTTCTATTTTGACCCTTTCACTTCTTGTATCACCACAATGCTTCTTAAATACCTTATTCCCTTGCTTTGCATTGCAGAAGCCTGTCAGTTTGATTAGTAAATCAATCAGTTTGTCACCTCAACTACTCTTTTGATCAGAATTCCCTAAATACTTTTCCAGATTCAAATGAAAAAGCAATACCCTCCCTGTAATTTTTGAACCCTTCTTAGAATTTTGTAGTGAACACTGATATTCTTTCCATTGTCAGGTTTAGAAGCAGTCTGCATATCCATATGAAGCAGTTTTAAATAGCTAAATATACATCAAATCAGAGGTGGATTGCTATCGCTTCGCACCAGTTCGGGCGAATCACAAATTGCATACACACCGAACTGGCTGTAATGCTGGCAGAAACCCAGCCCTGCGTCAAATGTATATTTATCTGCAGTTTCTGCAGTTATGCCATCTATAGCTTGCCATTTTTCAATATTGTTGCAATATTTATAACTTTATTTTAATCCTTTTTTTTCCTTCAACAATAAATTTTACAGCATTCATTTCAGTTTTATTCAACATCTCTCTATCATCCCCAAAGAAATATAAAAAAATATCCCAATCAGTAGTGGCCCTAATTGCAATAACATCTGCATAGATATCTAGAATTGAGTATTAACTATATCTTTCAGAATTTCCTGCCAGGAAAAGCCAGGGATTTGATTTTCCAGCAAGTATGGGCAGCCCGAGATTTGGTTATAGTTTTCCATAACAGCCAAGCAGTGGGGAATCTCTCATGTTTTCCCTCTGATTATAATTATAATATTAATAATAATAATTGTTTGGATAATTCTTATGTATTTGATTTTAGTATCTGGTGTACATTATTAATTTTGTGTTATTGCTGCTGTTGTCTGTCTTATGTACAGAATGGAGAACTCATATTAGGAGGACCTGGCAGTTTTTACTGGCAAGGTATGTTCATCGTTTTCATTAGCAAATATCTGAAAATGGAAGTGAAGTATCAGCAGAACCTGTGATGCAATGTTTGCCATATTTTCTGTACAATAATTCCCACCTCGTGGGTTACATCTGAGTCAATCGCAAAGGACTGCCTATTTTGGCCCATTCTTTTATATCTCTGTAAATTGACAAGATCTGAATTCAGAATTATACTTTGAATTATGACATTTTCTTGAAATATTTTATGTTGTACTAGTAAAAGCCTGAAAATATTGTACTTTCTTCTGCTCTGTTGTAGACAAGATAAACAATATATGCATCTTTTCCATTATATTATCCATATAATATAAAGAAAAGAGCTATTATTGTACTGTATGGGTTTATCAACTCTCCAATTCAAAAATGTCTCTGTCACACCAACTGTTTTGACCACTCTAAATAAGTGATTATCACTGTCTAAAGCTCCTTTCTTTTATGTACTTCCAATATTGGCAGTTCTAGTCCCGTCTGCTAGCGGCTGGTGAACTTAAGAAATACAAATTGTTCTAAATCAAATTTATCCAATTACCCTTAAAAAAGTTGACATTGCATATGTTACCTTCCAGGGCTCCAGACTAAAATGTTTTCAATCCTACTTAAATACTGGAGATTGAACCAAGACTATTGATGTTGTTTACATGTCCATAAGCATTATTTAGACTTGCAAAAGATTTTGCTACTATATACCTTTTCAGGTTCATAACATTCATATATTTTGAAGTACAAGTTATATCAAGATAATGTCGGACAGGAGTTGCTACACTTTCACCCTGCAGTTCTTATTACCTCCATTCAATGTTTTTCATCTTTCTATAATCTTTATTTTCCAACATCTTTTGGGGTTAATACAATATATAAATCATACATTCCAATTATACTATTCTTTTCTAGGGCAAGCGTTAGTCTATACAGAGCAAAAAAGAAGCATTATGTCAAAAAATTAAATGCATAAGAGAAGAGAAGAAGGAATGAATCTAAATAAATTGAGTTTCCACAGCTTCAATCAGTCCTTATTATTGTGGCCTTACTCTCATTACATTTATAAACTGCTTTTTCCTTATCTTATCTTCTTTAAATTTCTTACTTCTCTTTGAGGATCTTAGGATCCATCCAACTTCAGTGTTCTCAACAGATCCAGGACCTACTGAAAATGCAAGATAAATTTGGGCATCTTGTAGAACAACTCTTACTGCATAGTTCATGCTATAATTACTCTTG
>JAPKID020001155.1:0-15453 GCA_026931265.2 Tropidonophis doriae | reverse complement strand
ATTTGAAATTATTCTATTGCCTATAGTTGCTGTTTTGGTAATTTGAAAGAGGATTCCAGAATTCTTGGAAAATATCCATAAGCATGTGGATATCACAAAACCTTTACACTTGTACTTTGTCATAACTTTTGATAGTTGCTCACTAAAAGTTCCTGTGCAATTTAGAAGTGATTGTTAAACAAATCCTCTTCAAACACAAATTCTGGATGAAGAATAAGCAGAAATAAATTATAGATCATGCAGCAGAAAGATGTAAGAAGTAGCATCCTTCAAGGTCCTACATTGGGATGAATTTATGTTAACTTGTTCATAAGTGTGCTAGACTTAATATGAAGAGTGAGAAGCTCACATTTCTTGGTAACCTTAAATTAATCAGGCTGGTTAAAGTAAAAAAATACACAGAACTAGAAGAACTGAAGAACTTAATACGAAGCTTGCAAAGCCAATTAAGTGCCAGCAAGGGTCAAGGAATGCATACTGATGCAAAAACAGCTAGCCATATATATGCTAATATGGTTTAAGGTAGTAATGACTAGATACTGTAATTGTAGTAGACAGTTCAACAAAACATTAACAAAATGTTTGGCCACTAGCTACAGATTATCCTATGATTATATTGACAAAACCTGGCAGACAATTCTAAATTATAACAGTAAGATTTCTTTACAAAACAAATATGCAATAGGTTTAATATATTTTTCTTTTTTTTCCCCAGAAAAATATATTGTCATATATCAAAAACAATGTTTCTGCTCTGACTATGGATCTATTTCAACTAATTCATTGGCAAATTGGGAAAAATATGTAGAGGGTTTTTTTTGTTTGCATAGATGCAACCATAGCATCAGATCTAAAGTCATTATGACTGACTACTTGTCTAATATATGGATTGTCAAGCAGATTAGAAAAAAACAATGTGGGATTTTATAGATTGTATGTTTCAATAGTATTATGATCATCAGCAATAGATGGAAACAAATCATCTTGTGAATATCTAACTAAATATTGGTTTCATTTATATATAGTTGTATTGACATATATAGAAATAAAAGGATAGCATTGTGGCGGAAAGGGGACAGAAGAGAATACATTATCTCAAGGACTATATAGGTAGTTCTCAAGGTACAACAGCCCAATTTAGAAACATTAAAGTTATAATATATAATAGTTACATATGATCCCTACATATGATCATACATATGAAGACTTACCACAGGTCCAGGCCTGCCTGCCCTTCATCTAACAACTGCTGCTAGATGCAACCATAATATGCAGGCGCCATTACCATCATATCTTGAGGACTATCTGCAATTGACACAGCCTTCTAGTGGTGGAACACTAAACATGACTTCAGGTATAGCAAATCACTTCACTGTAGCCAGCTATTTATTCCAATTGATTCTTATAAGATATATCAGTTATTATAAGATATGTCAGTTCTTATACAATCAGTCATGCTAAATGCAACATCATTGTGTAAAAATAGCATGATTATATCAAATTTCCAGTTCCTCTATAGTTGTGGCACATAAAATGATGTTTTCTGGTCCAGTGGACTAACTGCTGAACACTTTAGAGATACAGCACTAGTTCAAAATTGATGTACAACCCTGGGATATTTCTCGCTGCAAGGCATTGCAGACATATCTTTAAGAAGGTGGAATAACATCTTCGTGTGAGTCAAACCTTTCTCACAAAAAGCATATCTAAAAATCTAAAGAACTTCCAAGAAAAGTGAATATTTGGTTCAACATACTATTCAGGAAACTGTCATATGATTTTGCATGATATCACAGGCATCAAACATAGGCTAAAATATTATAATTAAGAACAGTGACTGCTAACACCTAATGGTTTTCCAGATTTTTTCAGACTATATATGATAGTCCTAAATTTGTGGTTGCTGTGTTGCTGACTCCATGGACAATAGATTTTAGATGGATGGGATTAAATCAGGATCTTCTGAAAATCTTTGTATTTAGCTCTGTTACATTAACTAAACACCTTTAAATAAGGTGAAAATGCTTTTGTATTTTTTGAGCATTCCAAAGATCAATACTTGTACTTGACTTGTAAAAAAAAGTCAAAGCATTTTGACTTTTACAAATATATGTGGGTGAGATTAAAGTACAGAGCAGTTAACATTTTAAAAAAGCATATTATAGTACTATTCCTCACACGGCCACCTCCCCAGCTTAACATGCTCAGTATTATGGTAAAAATTCTAAGAATATAATTAAAATAAATAATTCTGGTGTGACAGTCCTTCTATACAGAACAGGCTAAATAAAACTATCAGCATACAAAAGCTAGGAGTTGCAAAGAAAATCTGTCACGTGTAAGCATTCATTTTATAAAACTCAGCCACTTGGCTAAGAACACTAGTAAAACAAAGTTTCAACATTTAAGTTTGACATTTTAAAAGTAAAGTTTAGACTAATGCTACAACTCAGCTGCTTTGAAAGAAAAAGCCAAGTAAGGCTCCCCATGACTAAATGGATTAATTCTTTGGTCTATCACAATTACTGTTCTTCACACTGTTTCACTGGACATCTAAATAAGTATCCAAAGCTTATTTTGTGCAATGAAAAGATTTAAACCTAGGAATAATCCCAATGTTCAAAGATCACACTTTGTATGAAGAAAAAAATAAAGAAAACCTATTGCAGAGATCAGAATGGTAAATGGTCATTTTAGGCAGATTTATGGGTGACATCTATCGACTAATGGATATCTTTGTCAAAGTAACTTTGTCTAAATGTCTATTTTATTTCTAGACATCTTTCTCAGAATAATGTTTTCCTCCATGATGTTGCAAGGTTAGCTTCAATATGTTGCAACATAAACATCTATTTAGGAAGTACTAAGATCTAAAAGGGGAAAGTATCTTGCAAATCATTATGGTACATGATTACATAATCCTAATAAGACCTCATATTATGGATACATTTGTTAATAGATGGCTGTTGTGCAGTCAAGACGTGGAAGGAAGACAAATATTTCCTTCCTAAAGACACTATTTTAGGGATTGAGCTACATGAAATAAAAAGCATCTTTAACACAGTGGTGGGTTCTGGATCCCATTCCAACCGGTATGTTTGGAACAGGCCTGGCGGTATCCACATGAATACATGCAGTCTGCGCATATACACGCAGCGTGCACATGCGTCTTCGCACATCCGCAAGCCTCTACGATGCTCCAACTGCTCAGTGGAGCGTCACGCATGCGCGGTACATGCCGTGTGCATGAGCAAAAGCCCCGAAGACTTAAAAGACCGGTAAGGAGCTCGGACGGGCAGGTGGGCCCTCCGAAGCATCGTACTGGAATGGTATCCAGTGCTCTGGGCAGGCTCCGGTACGCCTATACTGGGACGTACCACCTGCAACCTACCACTGCTTTAACAGCACTTTCAATACTATTGAATACTATTATTACCTATTGGTTCCCATCTTATAAAATGGCCTCTGCCATTTGTTGATGCAATTATTTCTGCGAGACAAAAATTACTCACCCTCCATATCTTACATTCTGCACCATGTTCACAAGTGGAGCTCATGCTTATTCATAAAAGTTATTTGCAACCAAATACTGTCTCAGCCCTAAAATCACAGAACTTTTTTTTTTAAAGGGCTAATCTATAAAAAGAGGTAATAACAGATTGAGTTTTACAGTTTTTCAACTATTTTGATACATATGGAAACTGTTCAGTCAGTGGCCAATTCACGTTTTACCTCTGGTCTAATTGGGTATGTAGCAATAAATAATTGTATTAGGTCACTAACATTCTGTAGAATTAAACCATCCTACTGAAATGGTTTAATTTAAATAGAATGGTTTAATTATATAGAATGGGCAGTAGTTTGTGGCCTATTGTTTCTGTTTCTCTTAGTGTACATGAGTATATTCAATCTGCTATTGGGATTTCATGATATTTTATCCATAAAAAACATGGAGAACAATGTGAGAGAAGTATTCCTATATAAGTTTTGTTAGATAACTTATAGGAATAAACATCCTTTTATTAATTTCTCATCCAAGCTGTAGAGAAGCCCATTTTTAAAAAAATAATCAATGTTCAATACACCTGACTTTGGGCCCCGTTTCTTTAGGCTCAGTGATGATTGTGAAAAAAGGGCCTTGTAGCTTGTTAAATTTCTTTTTTCCCAGGATAAGGGTGGGATATCAAATTTGTATTTCAGATCTTTTATCATTTAAATAAAAACAGTTCTGTGAACCACATGGCATTTGGGTAATGGTTTTAGCCTTAGCAATCTTAATTTAGTATTCCGTATATATTAAGATGGGCATGAGATTTATGAAGAATTGACAGAAGTGCATGGTTGTTTATGAGATTAATGGAAGCAAATATGAATTAACTATTATCTATAAAATAAGCTTCATAACTCTTGAAATAGACATAGACAAAGATGCTTAGAAATATCTGAGGGTTTGGGTGGTGAATGGTGAAACACAAACAAAAAGATATATAGTGAAGAAAGAAAGCTAAATATATTAAGAAGTTAAAATAAAATAAATGAAATGTAATAAAAATGAATCTAATTAACAAATCCATGTAATTAAAGGTAAACAAATAAATCCAACCACTAAGTTAATCATTAAATATAGCTCATATAGCAACATATATCACCTTTTCATTTTCAGAAAAGAGATTTTTCTTGTGACCCATTCCTTAAAATGGAGTACATTTCATTCCAATTACATAATATTGTCTTCTTGCTGTGCCCCTGACTCAACAAAGCCAAAACATGATTAGACAGCCAATTCCATGTTTGGGGGATATAATTCAACATCACACCGAGATCATTAATTAAAACATTTCTTTTCAAGATTACATTAACATATCTAGAAATTCTAAGCTAAAGCACAATTATAATAGAGCCAAGACCAAATCATATGTCAAAAAATCTTCAGGTTTTTTTTTACATATATGAAGTCTAACATTCATCTATTTTTCAACATTTTTTGTTGAGTCCATTAAACATAGAATAATATTCTTTGATTTGGAATGACCTGAAAGATTTCAAATACTATGCAATGTGGAATAAAGTTTGTAAAATACTGCAATAAATTCACCTATAATAAACTGTCAGATACAGAGCCCCTCAGAGAAGACAAATAATATCCAGAGATGTGTATAATGGGTAGGATAGCAGAGATAAAGAAATTGGTAACCTGGAAATATTTCTTCCACAAACCTGGTAACCTGGAAATAGTTCTTCCACAAATCCTCCTGGAGACACAAGATAAACATTAATGTGGCATTGTAATTTAATATGATTCTCACCTAAATATGGAAGAGAACAAATTAAAGATATTATCACAATTGTCACAACTCTTAAAAAGAAAATATTAATCGTGTAAAAAACAAGATGCCCAAATGAAGACTGGAAAAACTGACAATAGTGTAATACAACAATAATGAGTATTACTGAAACACATGAAAAAAACCTGGCACAGGACAAGGGGAAAACCCCAAAGTCATGAACTCTGTTATAGGCGTTCCTGCCAGAGTTGCTTAGAGCATGAAGGAAACATACTCATAAACTGATCTTGTTTCTTTTTAGGAAAAAGATAACTTTAACAGCCATCTTAAATTCCAGCAACACTGAATGAATGCAAAATAATACATGAAACCCCATGCATATTTTATAGCAAGACAATAAATGCCCATTTTATGGTGGAGTTTCATTAATTGAAATGATAACTGAAAAGGAATACAGATTTTGAGTTGTAAGATGTAACTGGAAAAGAATCATTTACCTCTGCTACAAAATTAAGAGCGTATCTGAAAAAGTTAGACCATGAAACAGCAGAAAGTTAGCGTTTTCTACATCAAAGAAACTATTCCATAAAATTTTGGAAATTTAATTCTGATCACACTGTACTAATGTCTCACCATTGTGTTTAGTATCTTTAGATTATCCCCTAAATATATAACAACCATTTCTAGCAGAAAACATCTAGGAAGTAATTTAATGTAGTGAACCACTTTGAGTAGAATATATAAAATAATAGAGGGACTAAAGTTGGTTTAAATTTTATTGCAAAGTAAAAATGAATGAGCTATTAATAATATCACAGTGTATCCTTGTGTTATAATATTATTCTAGGCAAACTAAAGATCTTGCCTACTAACTCTGATATATTTGTAATACCCTAAAGATTAAAAAGCATAAAGTAATAAATCCTATTATGATGTATAATCTCCACATTACATTAAAAGGGATAAAAATTCCCAGCTTTTTAATGAACTTTATATTTTTCATAACACTATTAATATAGCATACAAGAAGTCAGTTATTTTAGATAAAAGTTTATGAAAATCCATTTCTCAAGGCTATTCAACACAATATATTCTGCTCCTTCTTAGAATTTGTTATTTTGGTAATGTTCTTAGCATTAGAACTGGATTTCCATTTTGAGGATTTACTGACATGGCATACTATTATGAGGACACCAGGGAGAGAGCTAAAGAGAAGAGGAATAGAAATTATAGTTTGGATTTTCTGAATACCAAATGGAGAGGAAAGCTTCAAATAATATTTCAATGCCATTGGGGGAAAAATCAATCTGTTTTCTTAATGGGTAGGTTTTAAGACACTGAAAGTATGGCAGAGGAATACAACACATTCAAAGCCAAAATTCCACCCCCTTTAACATAAAAAACAAGTTTAGAAGTTCCTGCAAACTAAACATTCCTTTTTCTTTCCCACTAAAAAGAACCACAATCTATATTGTTATACTGTAGAACAGTGTTTTACAGCTCTAGGACTCCCCCCATCCCCAAATAAAAAGAATACTAAACTTTTATAAAAGGCCTCTTTGTAATGGATGAGTGAACCTTCTTTTAGTCCCATACAAATAATATGGAAACTAATGTAAATCTGTGCAAGGAGAAAAACTATACTACTGACTGCCAGGCAGTCAAAACTTCCAGTTGTAAGGTTTACGTTCAAGGAAGTATTACATTTGTTAGGTGACGGTTTGTTTTAGGTAAATAATTCTAATAGAAAAAAAAAAGCTGATCTTTAAAATAAAAAGATGTTAATCTGAAATATTTTAAAGAAGCCATTCCTATTATTTAGGAAATTATTCAAATTCATTCAGATGGTCTGTATTTATAATTTCTCCAAAGTTCAAACAGATATTTTTATGGTTTTAAACCTGCTACCAATAGCACAGTTTTGTCCTGGGTAGAAAATGATTTCAGTTTATGTCTTCTGCCCTGTATATACGTACGTACATATGTACTGGATGTATGCATGTATTGTATGTATGTATTTATATCCTGTTGTTATTATTATTTAAAATAACTTACATATCCAATGCACTTTATTCCTCTTATTTTCCCCACAACCTTGTGAGGTACGTTGGGCTGAGACTAACTCAGCTGCTTTCATAAGCCAGAACTTCAACTCATGGTCTCCTGATTTCTAGCCTAGTGCCTTAACCAACAGACCAAGCTTACAGTTTATAAGGTAGATACACAAAAAGTGGTAGCACTCAACATCTATTTCTTTTCCACATGTGTCCTGTACAGAAATCTGACCCTTGATACATAGGTTTTTGGCTCAGTAAACATTGTCTTCGCTACACTTTCATATCTTTCCTTCTGAGAGTAGCACAGGGAGTTAATAATAATGCCTCATCATGAAGATGAGTTACATATAGACTTTTCTGATTTACATCCCTTTAATATATTATCCTTTAGAATAGGGATTCTTAACCCCCGAGCCATTGACAGGGCTGCCCAAGTGCCCAAGAATCAGACCACACAAGCAAGCGAAGCCCCATCTGCAGATCTAGATAGTGCACCGAATCCACGCCTCCCTGGTCCGTGGAACAACTGCCTTCCACACAACCATTCCCTAGCACCCAAAAGGTCAAGTGCCACTGCTTTGGAAAATGTTACTGAAACAAAATAATCTTCCAAAATAATCTCTAAAATCCTCAAACTGTCATAAATAAATACGAAAAAGTAAATTTGGCATAACTAAGAACTTTTGATTTGCGTAATATTAATTCTACATATTCACCATTGTCAAACTATTATCTTAGGAGCTTATCAATAAAGAAATAAATAGAATCTGACATTGGCATCATCCATTCATTCAATGCCCATCTTTTCAAATCAACCTATAGGGGAATCATTCTTTATTTTCTCCTCACAGTAATCTTTTTGAGCCTGGACCAAGAGAGACAACTCCAAAGTCATCCAGCAAAGTTCTAGGATGACTGTTATTTATGACAACTATTGCCACTTTATATAACTTATTGTTATAACTTTATATCCTTGGTATATAAGTTATGAATATAAAATCAAAGTTGGCTTTTCTCCTGTTGTGTTATCAGACATACCAGGTTTTGGACTACTTGACTGTCAAGTTGTAAATAAGCTGTTATCTGAACTTGGCTTTTTTCTTACTTTTTCTTTTAAGCTGACTCACCTCAAATGATTGAGATATGCAGAACATTTCATGGTTCTATAGACATCTAACCTGATCTTGATTAGAGAGATAACGGGAGGGAGGGGAGTTTTGTAAAAGAGAAATTGTTTTCTTTATGCATGCTATATGAGATATTATTAAATATTTTCTAAGTAAAGTTGAGTGAAATCTTTTAAAGACAATATTTACTACTATTCCAAGAGCAGCTGAAATAAATAGATCCATTTTAGAAACAGTCACACATTTAATTCACACATTGTGGACCAAAGCCATGAGTGATTTACCCTATTAGCAAATCTAATATTTCTAGTCCTTCATTTACAAATGGAAGAAAACCTCATACTTGATTTCCAATGGACTTTTGCTGACTAAGATTGAATAATGAGGCTTTAGTATTTGCGAATAGATAAAATATAAGATCTGGGTTGAAGAGAGTTTAGGTTGAAATGTTAGTGAGGTGACATGTTATTAAAATTTTATATACTTGTCTTGATGAAGGGTAGAGTCATTTCTTTATTTTTCTTTTACATATTTTTTCCTCCTTCCTCTCCCTTTTTTTTGAACATTTAGCATTTTTATTTTTTTTGTATTTTTTAGTTTGTATAATTTTTTTATCTTTCTATTTTAAAACTTTAATAAAAATATTTTTTTAAAGGATTTTTTTAAAAAATCTAAAAAAAGAAAGCCAAGGACCGTGAGTATTTTAGCCATGAAAGACAGCTGGGCAACCCTGGGCCAGTCACTCTCTCTCAGTCCAACCTACTTTACAAGATTGTAGTTATGGGAAAAATAGGAGAAGGAAGGTGTGTTGGATACTGGATGCTTGTCACCTTGAGTTATTTGTACAAATAATAAAGGCAGGATAAAAATCGATAGTAATAAATTTAATTTCTGATTTCTAAGCAAAAAAGTTCCTTATGCAAATCACACACACACACACACACACACACACACACACACACACACACACACACGAGTGTTTTTATATAGATAATGTGAAAGAGACCAATGGAAGTTATTGGGACACACAATTAAAAAAGAGCTGAACTGGCAGAGAAAGGTGAAGGAGTGTGTGTGTATTCATTAAAATAATAATATTCAAGAAGGCTGTTGCCAGAGGTTAAAATTCAATTGAGGCGCCAAACAACCAAGCCCTGTTTGGAAAATATTAGCCTTAAGAGTCTAATGAAAGACTGGGGAGTGTTTAAGGTTAGAATTTTCACACTACAACAGTGATAATGCTGATGTGTAGAGAGAGGAAAGCATCAATTTCTACTTTGACATATTAATATACTGTAACTATTGCTTGGCATGGCCATTTTTACAGGATAAATTTCATCCCTCAAACTTCTTTGCTTAAAGTCTTAATTGTTTCATAAAATATTTAAAATGTTTGTGGACTTGACTCCATTATTTCTGAGGAAATTATCCCGAGTTAATTAGAAATTTCACCTAACACATATGAATATTTGTTTCCTTCACATTGTAATTAGCAATAAGTTCTCAGAAGGCATTTTACCTTATGTCAGAATAGCATTAAGTTATGATTTGCCAAAATCACCCAGGGAATTTCATGAATCTGAATCCCATTTAAATCCCAAACTACTACCATAGTAATGGGGAAACCAGGGGTGAAATACCACCGGTTTGGACCAGTTCACCTGAACCAGTAGTAAAAATGCTACTGGTTCGCCCATACCAGTAGTAAAAAAAACACTTTTCCAACAACCAGCAATAGTTGGCAGGATGTCCTGCTTTCTAGCTAATCTAAATCACGTGGCATAACGGATAATCCCCCCTTGCTATTTGCTTATCTTTGCAGGCTTGCTCAGTAGCAGGCTCCGCCCACCCGTGCAGACTTCATCACATCCATTGTTGACCCTCTGAGCATGCACGGAAGGTCCTGTGCATGTGCCGAGGTGATGCACGCAGCCACGTTGACTCACATTGCTACCAAACTGGTAGCAAAGGTAAGTGGATTTCACCCCTGGGGAAAACTATGGTTAGCCTCACTAAATGAGAAATATTGCTAGAATGATTAGCTTTCCCTTAAGTCTTGATCAAGAGATTTGATTGTTTGTTGCTCTCTACTTAAAACCAATAGGAATTTTCTAAAAACAAATCACTGGATGTTCCATATTCCAAGTTCTTCTAGGACCACAGGAAGTTATTGAATAAAAATACCAACACAGCAGAATGTTCCTTATTATTGAAATCTGGACAGAGCCAGGGATTCCACTTCCAATTCTGGCTGAGGATAGCTTCCTCTTTCTCAATCAGTTTTCATTCATTTCCAACATATCTGTTTTCATTTAGCAAGTTATTCCCGAATCTCCTTAGGAGCTGGCAGTTGAAGTAAAAAGAAGATTGGAAAGAACCATCCAGGATAACAGCAGGGGAAATGTTAGCATGCTTGTATTTGCTCTTCAGCTTGGCTACTAGGAAAGCTGAAAACATCATATGAGGCAAAGGCTTCTGCACATCCATTTTTAACAAAATCAAGACTAGTAACATTATGGTGACCAGCAGACCATTTTTCAAATGTTCCCTTTCCTGGCTTTAAGACTGTAAAATGAATACAGGAAGTAACTATCCATTCGTTGTCTTTTAATAACATCCTGATTCAGCTGCTTGAGGTGGCAGCTTCACTCTGCCTAATGATAGGGCCAGTGCTCTGTGGACACAGCAAAGTAGGAAACTTTTAAGAGAAATATTCTCTTTGAAACAGTTCAGTGGGAACTGGAAAGAGATTACTTTTTCTTGTTAGTCAAAACCTCCATAATGTATACTGAGAAAGGGAGCAAGAGAGAAAGCACATCTGAGGCTACACATCTCACATTAGTTTGCAATTCATAGCTCATTTTGTTTTGGCTTTGAAATCATGTATGTCATAAAGATACCACTAGCTATCATCCCAAGATACAGAAAATGTCTAAATTAGTTTGTGGCAGTTAATTTCCTAAAGAATGCTTGGCTTGGCTTACAAGGATTCCTCTGTATTTAAAATTCTTGGACATATGACAAACATCCAAAGGAATAGATCACTTTGCTTTTACAACAAGAAATGCTGAATGCAGAACTACTGGTTACCCAATAATACTAGGCATGGAGTAATTTTACTGAAAACAGAGAAGAAAGATGTGAGATCCATCTGACTACCTTTTCTCTCTTTCAACTAGCTTACCCAACAAATTTGTTTCCTGCTTTTCTCACCTCCAGACTCCAAATCTGAAGGAAGCGGTAGCAGGAAAAAGTAGCAGGTCTGTGCAGTAATGATTCAGAAGTACTTTAGGTCTCATCCATGCAGTGTCTCTCAGCTATTCATTAAAACAGCCTGAGTTCCTGGGGGGTGGGGGGTGGGGAGATGCTGTTGCTGCTGCTTTAAAGAACCAGCAATTAAAGTGAATTATGACTATATTTAAAGTAGCTGCAAGTTTTTCTCAGGGCTCATGTGGAATTATGAAAAAGATCGGCTGCTTTAATGAATGGCAGAGAAATTCTGTGTTTGTGAGAAATCCAATGAGCTTTTGGCTCATTTTCAAAGTGTACATAATTTAAAAGGGGGGACGGGTGTTTTTACAAGGAGGGATGCTTTGCATGAAAAATTGTAAATCATGAAAACATTAAGTACCCACGATACCAAGCCACTCCTTCTTGCAAATACTTCTATTCTTGCTAAATTTAGGTTACTTTCAAGGTAGTTGTCTAAGAAACATATGTTCTAATCAATTGTGTATTACAAAAATGGGCACTTGTCCTAAACATGATTGGTGCAATGAGATTTTAATGTCTGTACATCCCTTGTCCAGGCCATCACCAATTCTTTTTAATATCCATTGTCTGAATTCATATAGTTTTCTAAGTCCTTGTTTGCTTTACTATAATTTGCTGAATACATTTACTGGATTACAACAATTTGCTTTGCCATAAACTAAACCATGGATTATATAGGCTAAATGAAATTCAAAGATCATTATGCTCTAAGTTTATTGTTGACAAAATACAGAGCAGAAAACAGAACATTAATAAAACTTAATTTAAAATAAAGAAAAAAGAAACATTAAACAAAAATAATAAAGTAATGTTAGTCATACTTCTGGGTCATCCCTACAATTCACTCCAGTCGGGCCCACAATATTATACTTAGTCCACTATATGAACCTTCGACCTCCCTATTAGTAGAAAAACAGAGGGAAGAGGATGTGCTAAGAGAAATGGGAAATGGGTGCTGCAGTCATATCCCATTGAATCAGAGGATCTTAATCTTGGCCTCAATTATCTGGAACCTTGACTGCTATAAATAGGAATGGTCTGAGAGTAGGCAGCTTGTGTCAAAAATAATTGGAACAAGTCCTGCATTTGTCAAGATAATTCTAGTGCTCTGCTATACAGCACTGTTCACGCTTTTAAAGTGGCATGTGCAATTTTTCTCTCAGCCAAGAGCCACCCTTATCCTTTGAACATCATGCAAGGGACAAAATTCCAAAATCAACAGGTCAAAACCAGATTAACAACTAATTGATTTGATTTAATTTAGATTTAGTTATATTAAATACAGGTAATACATTTAGTCATACAAAGGTGGAGAATTCATTTAATAGTTCATTCTTTCTATAACTTTGTTACTTTCAAGTCCATGAAGAATCAAGGCTGTGTACTTCTACCTTTAAAGAATTCCAGAGAACATGATCAAACACAGATAGCATTTTACCCTTTAAAGCTTCAGAGAACTACCTGGCCATGTCACCATTTCCATATCTTCCCAACCCTAGCACCATCTAGATCAGTGGTAGGTTGCCAATTTTTTACTACCGGTTTGGGAACACTCTTGTGTATGCTCCCATGTGCACCGTGCATGATGCTTCTGCATATGCACATAAGCTTCTGCACATGCACAGAAGCATCCAGATGGGTGGACGGAGCCTCATGTCACCACTTCTACCAGTTCACCTGATCCAGGCTGAACCAGGAGCAACCCACCTCTGAACTAGATATTTTAAGTTATCAGTTAATAAATCAGGTATTTTTCTCTATTTTTGTTTAGTTTTCCATATCTCTATGCTCATTATATTGGATACTCACTCTTACTATTAATATGCAAGAGGCTTGCATAGATTTTACATATTGTTAATTCATTTTAGGGTATTCCAGATTCTTTCTATTGTGCATTTTTCTAGACTAACATTTTTACCAAGTATACAAAGGTGAAATTCCTATTTCACAGGACACACTATATTTCTCTGTCAATCTTATCTCATGTTTCATGTCCTCCCTGCAGAGAGAGAACATTTGGATGTCCATATGTGTTTTGACAATCTGCAGGATATAATAAGTAAATAAAATTTACTCTTATTTCCGACACCTTGTTCGTTATCCCATGTTATTTCTATTCAGTCTCAATGTTGTAAAACCATCTGGTAAAGTTTTTTTCTCTGTGCAAACAGTCCAGAAATCTCCAGCCCAAATAATTTCATAAGATATTTTATACTGCCTACAGATATATCTCCATACTGGCCTGTACAATTCAGAAAAAAATATTTTCTTCTCTGTAGTGTCTTATACATTGCAGTTCACCACAAATATAGATCATGCGTGTCACAGAATGGCTGAAAAGCTTTTATGGTAGCTGGGGTTTTGATGAAGAAATAAATGTATACACAATAGGTATCAGTTCCTAATTGTTTCTCTATATCATTTACCGTAAATGTAATTTATCTGTTGTATATGAAGGCATGACTAGAGTAGATAGGGTCACATGGAAATCTTTCCCTTGTTTTTGTATGATATATTTAGACATACACCTGAACAAAGCTGGATTGCTATTAGATTTAGATTTTTTACATGTGATCAGGAATGTTGCCTATTAATAGATTATGTGATTCCCCTTTCTTTGATTCCTGTGGGACTTCAAAATATACACCCAAGTGCTGCCATTTTTTAATACTTACTGTATTGTCCTCATGATCTGTCAAAGAGCTTCCAGGCTCTCACAAACGCACCTTCAGTGTGATTTCTAAAGTCTGTTCTTACTTGCTGTGACTGGAGCTGAGCTGTTTTATATCCATTTCCTGTATTGTTCCACTTCTAATCTGGACCTGATGCCACAAAACCTGCATTTCTAGTCCACACTTTGCCAGTCTGTGTTTGCCTGCTGGGTCTGGTCCAATATTCTCTCAATTTACTTTCTCATAGCCACTCCTATTACTGCCAAGAGTAGATAGTCAGTTTGGAGATTCCCTTTGAAGACAATTGAATTCCAAATCCAACTGACTAATCTGAAACACTGAATTGAATCAAATGTTCCAAATTGGATTATTTGAACAACTATACAAGGACAGAAAAAATTTCCCCCAACTCAGAAGTCCCAATCTATGATCTATCTAAATTGAATATACAACTTACATTGAATACTGACTGATTTGCACACGCCTCTGAGTCCTCTTCTGTGGTATATTGCCATTTTTCCATTCATTGTTTGCTGCAATTCCCAACCCACACAGCTATTTTATTTAATTCTCTGTTTTATTTCCACATCTCCACTATCCCATCCACATTGGCATGACAGGATGTACCTATGTTTAGAGATGCTTATCCTACCTATTTCACCCTCTCTTCTCTTGCCACCAATGTAAGTATGAACCTGCACTCAGTTCTTTTATGTGACCGCCTACACAACTTTGCTTTTGCGTATTTGAGCTGCAAACTTTCAAAACTACAATTTGCCACTCTTTCTGATAAGATCATAAGTAGGCATCATTTTTTTTTAAAAAAATGTTGTTTTTCCACTGGGATTCTGAAAGAATGAAATGCTCATCTATAGCTCATTATAAATCACAAGCACTGTGGTTAGAAGCTAACAAACCACAAGCAGAACTCGATTTGCATCATGTAAGTTTTAACTCTTTCACTTTCTCTGCATTTCCTTAACAGACTATCTCCGAAGAAGATTGAGAAATGCTCCTGGAGCAGATTATAGGGAAGGAG
>JAPKID020001154.1:0-15456 GCA_026931265.2 Tropidonophis doriae | reverse complement strand
GAGCTGAAGTCCTTCAGACTTAAAGTTACAAAGGTTGGAGACCCCTGGATTAAAAGATAGATTCATCATGATATTTCAGTGTCCCCCAAGGTTCCTCTGAGTAAAACAGTTTCCATACACTTCATTATGAGGTGATCCTGGGGATTGCCTGAATGTTCCCTTTTTTAATATAACTTTACAGGCTTCTCAAGGAAAGCCATCAGGAAGGAATGTTGTCCATTGGGGTTAATGGTTTCTGAAAAAAAAATTTCCTTCAATAAATCTAGAGAACTTGGCCCCTCTATTTCTCTGTCCCCAAACTTCTGACCATATACGTCCTGCTGTGGTTACTGTGGTCATTTTTCTTTATTCCTTGTGTATTGTGGTCTACATTTTCAGTTCTTACATCTAAGAACGGTATATTCTTAATGAGCCATTTCTGTCTCTTTGCTGCTTCAGTATTGGTGTTATTTGAATGACCTGTCTGTGGGAGGCATGTCAGTTAAGAGAAAGAAGACAATATTCATGCTTGCTTTACTGGCACATACCAGCAGTGTTATTAGGGCAAAAAGCTGTTAGAAAATATTTTTAAATTATTGAAAGGAAAGAATAAGAAGCATGATAGCTCCTGGGCACTCTTCTTTTGGAATAGCTTTAACTGAGGCAATTGGTAGAATTATACACACAAGACCTTTTAAAACAAACCAAACAATAGTATTTCTTCAAATATACAGGAATGTGGAGAGGGGTTATATTCCTTATCAAACATTCTTTATTTTCTTCTAACAGTAAATGCTTTCAGTTGCCATGCCAACAGTTTGTTTGAAAGTTCAGATGTGCTATGCTTAATTATCTAGAACGTGAAGGACTTTCTCTGGTGAATGTTGTTTGATTTCCCTTCAGATTTTACAGTAATATCTAATAGGGACAATGCTCCTTAACTAGGTTAAAGAAGAGAGACAATTATCAGATGTACTGAAAAAGAACCAATTGGTTCAATGCTTATTTAATATATTTTCTGACATTAATGTTAAGAAGAGTCTTTTTTTTTTTTACATATTGGAGCCATGATGTTTTTGGCCTCTTTACCAGGAATTCAGAATTAGATTTAATATTTTTTTAAAATTATTGGTAGGATCCCATTTTAGATGTGACCTCAAGATGTCTTATTGCCTTCATTTTGCTTCCACGACAGCAGTCTTTGGAGGGAGACCAATACTGAAGTTTGAAGGGGGAAATTAAGAGACCAACAAGATATGATAATAGTCTTTAAATATTCACATGTCCAACATACATTTACATCTAATAAATAAATACATTTGAAGTACCTTTATACAATTTCTCTGGCATCAAAATCAATGAAACATTATTTTAATAAAATTCTGTTTGAGATCATAATACAATATAAATTTTAATCCTTTTAAGTATATAATTTCCCACTGATCTGTTTGTGTTTTGTAGTTAAAATTCTTAGTGCCTATGGATATTATTAATCATCTAAAGGCATGGTTGTCTAAAAAAGCTTTTCAAAAGACAACTGACTTCATTTGTTTTTTCTTTGAAAACATTTCACTTCTTATCCAAAAAGCTTCTTCACTTCTTAGCCCACTTTATCATGCATTCTTAACTTGTTCTTCCAGTTTCAACTGTAAATATATGAAGTCTTTTTCCTATCACTGAACAGATTGGTTTCTACTGTGGAAAGGATAAATAATTACAAGAAAAATATTCAGACTAAATATTTACTTTTCTATATGAAATCATAGCTCTGTTGAGAGTGTTAGACTGCCTATAACAATTGTAAGAAGTTCATTAATTCAAGATAGTCAAGTTACAATGAAACAGGGTCCAGATAATAAATTATCAGATTTATTAGATGTTCTGCAGTGGAGACTTAGCTTGAGGTCCATTTGGTTCATACTTAGTTATGTAGCTATGTAAAATGTTTCCAGTTTATATATTATTAATATTGTATTAATTTGGAATAATATAAATTTGGATTCACATTGCTTTCCATCAGGAAGCTGTGCCATCAAAAATTCCTAAATGACAAAGTTACATAATACCTTTCTTGCTTTCCTCTAAAATAAGATTAACAATTAACAATCCTATTTAAAGTTTGCCACAATAAATCGCTTTCTCTTTATGATTTCCCAATTCCCTAATTTCCATTAAAGACGAACAATTATGTTTCTTTTCTATTACGGCAATTCTCTATACACGTTTACAATAGTAATTCTAGACATTTTTTCTTGCTCTCATTTTCAGAAATATATTACTTAAAAAATAGGAGTTTCGAAAAATCTTGGATAATCAGTTTCTTGACTTCATAAAAAAATGAAGTATTTAAGTAATCTTTTAGTAATCTTGAAGAAATAACAGGTAGATTTTGGTTGAATCTGAGAAGTAATAACTGGCACAGAGGTTGATAAAACAATTAAGACATTGTAATAAAGTATATAAGTATCAGTAGGATAGACACAAAATAAAAGATTCAACAATGACCAAAATGTAAATAAATTTTAAGAAAGAACATGATGCATTGGTAAAATGAGTTAAAAGGGAAAGAACTTGTAAGAGTTAATTTCCATACTTATAAAGATTAAAGCGATTGTTATGGAAACCACAATAGACTTTCCTGTTTAATAGTATAGACCCCTAGCTGTTCACTTGAGGATGGTATTTTTTTAGCTCTACCTCTTCTATTTCAATAAATCTTGATAAGGAGGAGTCTGTGGGAATTGCACTTCAAAATGAATCACTTTTGGTTCAGACAGCTGCCAAAGAGTTAGATAGAAATTATATATTTAATATAAAATTGATATGTAATATAGTATTGTGCTGCATTTTGTACTGATCAGACAAAACAACTAGAGTCAGGGATTACTTCTAGAAACTTCTAGAGGAATTAATTCCAATGAGTCTGCAAGAATTATAATATATAACAGAAGGCCAAACAAGCAATGACTTCACAGGCAAGCTTAATCATTAATAATAACGATAATTCAAAACATCATGAGCACCAGCTGAAGACTTTTAAAAAGAAAAGCTGAGCTTGTGCATGTGAAAATGGAATATTGAATGCTTATCATGGCTGAATAATTTTATTTATAATATTTATAGCCCATCCAATTCAGTGAGACTCTGGGTAGGATTCAACAAGGTCAAAAACAACAGTGCAGCATTAAAAAAAAACCCAGCTTTCATAGTAAAATTTTACACACAGCAGACTAAAACTTTATATTAAATTAATCTGAGAATACAGGACCTGAGGTATTGGAATCTCAGGGCTTTGGCTGGAAATAGAGTAAGTGTCTTTCATAGACACTTTTTACTCTATTACTCTATTTTAAAACATTATGTTTTAAAAAGTGTCTTTTATGGAATATTCTTTCTGAGAAAAGAATATTCCATAAAAGAAGGGATCCCTCTTCAGATAGCCTATCACCAGGTTCAAATCCCATGGTTTTGTTTTGTTTTTTATTATTAGACTAGACAAGAAGGTTTAACATCAGCAAGTCATTGCCTGCTTTATCCCAGTGCTGTAAACTGATAGAATTGACTCATCAGGGACCTTATGTCAGGTTCCAAGTAATACACCCATTGCAAACAGGACTCCAAGGCAAGTTGATTCCTCAAAGAACAGTTTTATTTGGAGATAACATCTTGGCATAGACTGGTGGAAAACCAACTCAGAGTTCCTGCGTTTTCCATCTCATTAAAAAGTGAAAGTTTCCTGCTCTCTCTAACAGTAATTCACATTGTCCAATCAGGATGCAGACTGGTTGCCTGGTTACTTTTCTCCTCCTCCTCTGGCCAGCCAGCAGTTGGAATGCCCTTGGCTCATAGACTATTTTGTTTTGGCTACAAAACCTAGTTCTCTCTACACCCCTCTCAGCTCCAGGCTGTGTTAAGTCTGAAGCCATGTGAAGAAAAATCCGTATAGAAAAAGCTACAGAAAAAAAAATGGCCACAGCTTCAGAATTGACACTTAGTTGTTTTATTTTTCTGAGATATTGTCAACCTCACTAGAGACAATAAACAGGAAATCTAGTCTCCATGGGAAGACTAGAATGTATAATTATATAAGCCTTCTTCCCAACAAATTGTTTTAGGATTAGGATTACCCTAATTTCCAATCTGGAAATTCTAGGATTCTTTGCAATAGTTGGAAATAAGGTTAAAAGGAGCTGCAGTCTTTGACAGACATCCTCCATTCCATAAATGAAGAAGCACTTTAGGACCAAGATGTTATTCCAGCATATCTCATCCATTCCTAATCTGTACTTGTTTACTGAATAAGAGAAACCAACTATATTTAAAAATTGGATATGGTAACATTCTGATATGGTAACACTACAGAAATGCCATTCAGAACAATTTTGTCTTGCTTCAATAGAAAAAAAAAAGAAACAAATGCTTCTGGGACATTCTTTCTAGAATTAGCAGTAATAGATTATCTGAGTCTTCAAACTTTTGGTTGTGTAAAATTCAGAGACATTTCTATAGCAACAGCACTGGATCTCTACCAGTGTTATTAGTTAAAAAGAGACAAAACGCTGAATATTCCCCCACTTTCCTTGCAGTGCTGGATATACACAAATAAACATTGTATTCATCTAATTGCTAGTTATAAAAATGTCACTTTTTAATCCTACTTAATACTTTAGTTCAGAGCAACAACGCTTTAAATGTTACTTGTCAAAATATAAGTTAGACTGAGTTCAATGGGAAGGGGAAAATGGCTGTCATGCTTTTTCAGATGAAACTGTGTACAGTAGAAACAATTGCTGCTATTATATAGATAATAGACATCAGTTGGAATAGATTTACTTAAAAGTGTTGACAGTTAATGTGAATGAATTACTTCTCAGATTGTAATGGGTTTGGATGGAGACAATATAAAGACGAGAGAAATTTGCAATTAAGTATACTGAATTATACTGAAATGCCCATATAACATATAATGTAGGGCAAGAAGATAATTCATAGGCTTGAAGATTCTATAATCATTATATTCCAGAAAGCCAGTAAGACCAATGTAACATGCAGTACAGTTATCCATTCAGTCATTCAATTTATATGGTCACCCATCTCAACAAGTGATTCTGAATGGTCAACAATAATTTTAAGAAGCATTAAAAAAACACAAGCAAAATAACAATAGCACTTATTTCACAGTACTTTACAGCCCTTTATCTAAGAGGTTTACAGAGTCAGCATATTGCCCCAACAATCTGGGTCCTCATTTTACTGACCTCGAAAGGATGGAAGGCTGAGTCAACCTTGAGCCAGTGAGGATTGAACCTCTGGCAGTCAGCAGAATTAGACTGCAACACTAAATTCTAGCATTCTAACCACTGCGCCACCACGGCTTGACTCTCAATAAATTGATGTCAATAAATCCTGACAGGAGTGAGAGAAGGATGTTCCAAAAACAGGCACCATGATATAATAAGCTTTTTTTCCCCTGGATCCTGCCAGGTGACATTCTTTAACGGAATGGACCAATAACATGCCTCTCTCGTCAGATCTGAAAGAATTGGTAGACCTTATTGGAGAGAGATGGTCCCACAAACAACCTCGCTTCATTCTATGAAGAACTCTACAGACAACTACCGACATCTTGAATAGAACCTAGAAGCATGCTGGCTACCATGCAACTTATAGAGCAGAGGTGTAACAGGCGCAGATCAGTAAGCATTCACTACTGCCCAAACTGCCACACTTTATACCAGCTGTAATTTTTAATACACTCCAAAGGCACGCCCATGTAGAGCACACCACAGTAGCCTAACCAAAAGTTAACTAAAACAAGAGTATGATCAGAATATCCTGATCCATGAGAGGTTGCAATTGGCACATGACATGAAGTTGTGCAAAGGTTCTTCTGGTAGTGCTACCTACTCCTCAAACAGGAGACATGAGTTGAGGAGGCAGCCCAACTTGCACAGATGTTCTGCTTGTGTCTGTTTATAACAAGAGATGGAGAATCCCTATAATACAATATTCTACATTGTTATGTTTTGGGTGAAGAATGGACGCAAGGCCTGAGTGACTTCTAACAGCTCTTTATTCAATACTGCCTGTGAGGCAACTGTTTCTCCCTAGCTGACACAGCTCCTTTTATAGGGAAGCTGATCAGCCCACAACCAATCAGGGAAGCTGATCAGCCCACAACCAAGTATTTTCCCACTCCAATAGAGGACCAGACTGAGAACTTCAACTATATACAATATATTGTTGTTGTTAGTTGCGAAGTCGGTCCAACCCATCGCATCCCCCATGGACAATGTTCCTCCAGTCCTGTCCTCTACCATCCTCTGGAGTCCATTTAAGCTCACACCGACTGCTTCTGTGACTCCGTCCAGACAACTCATTCTCTGTCATCCCATTCTTCTTTTGCCCTCCATCATTCCCAGCATTAGACTCTTCTCCAGTGAGTCCTTCCTTCTCATTAGGTGGCCAAAGCATTTGAGTTTCATCTTCAGGATGTGGCCTTCTAAAGAGCAGTCAGGGTTGATCTCCTCTAGGATTGATTGGTTTGATCATTTTGCAGTCCAAGGGGCTCGCCGGAGTCTTCTCCATAGAAGACTCCATAGTTCAAAGGCCTCGATGCTTTGGTGCTCAGACTTTCTTATGGTAAAACTTTCACAGCCATACATTGCAACTGGGAAAACCATAGCCTTGATTATACACACTTTTGTTGTCAGGCTGATGTCTCTGCTTTTTAGTATGTTGTCTAGATTTGCCATAGCTTTCCTCGCCAGGAGCAAGCATCTTTTAATACATAACATACATCATATTAATTAACTGGATATAGTCTAATGAAGTGAGAACAGAGATCTAGTATGAAAGAAAGCCTTCCCCGTAAACCATTTCTGCATGCTATATTTGTCTTTGTGAAGCAGAAATGATTTGGGGAAAAACCTATAGATAGTTGCAGTCTGAGAGAAGGAATGCCGAAGGCTTCTCTGTGAAAATGAATAATCAAATCAGTACTGAGGTTTTGAGTACCATCCCGGAGGAATATATAACTAGCTTGATGGAGCACAGCAAGTTTGAGGCATCTTTCAGCAATAACAGCTTTTCATGGAAAATGCAAAAAGTATCAAGACCACAACCAGATTTACTCAATACAGAGAAAACGCCACAATATAACCTTCCTCAGAGCAATACCCTTTAAATGAGCAAGGTTGATCAAATTATGAAGGAAGTGCGAGGAAGAAGGAAGAAGGATCAGTAAGGAAGTTTCTAGCCATGTAGTGCCATAGGAAGTAAAAGCTTAAGATATGGGAATCCATCTTATACTTCCAAAAAAATATAGATGTCTGGAAGTGTGGGGATAAAAGCATAGGAACTCATAGCATGAATGAGATGCTTGACTTTCTCATGTTCCAAGTTGCTTTCCATTTTGCTATGTCTTTTGCACCTTACCTAGTCATTTAAATAGATTGGGACTCATCATCAGCCTCTATCATCCGTACTATAGGTCTAGATCAGGGATAGTCAACTTTTTTATACCTACCACCCACTTTTGTATCTCTGTTAGTAGTAACATTTTCTAACCAGCCACCAGTTCCACAGTAATGATGATTTATAAAGTAGGGGAGTCAGTTAAATTTTAAAAAAGGAAAGTGCTTCAGTATCAGACAAAACCCCTATCGCCCACTATGAAAGCTGGAACATCCACTAGTGGGCGGTAGGGACCAGGTTGACTACCACTGGCCTAGATTCTTGATTTGTATTTGAAGAACCATGTTTATACAAGGCACAGTGCTTTTTTTTCCCTGAGCCTGAAATGTAATCTTCTCGTTGAGGAATTAGAATTCAGAAGTTAATTGCTCAAGGCCAACTGCAGCTTGGTAAGCAGTTTAAAAACACCAATTTATTTTATAGTTCTAGATTAGAAGTTGGAGTGTTGCATTTCTATATTTCCCTAAATATGCAATTTTTGGTCCTGAGACTTCATTGAACCAATTTCAGATCTATTTGTCCTGGCAGCTGTCCAAAGTTCTACTCTAGTTAGTTTCCTATGTTAGCTAGAATGTTCAAATATGTTGCTGGGCTTCTGTTGCAGCTTACTTATACGTACACTTGTGGAAGAGGACATTACACATAGTCATTACATTATGACCATTCATTCAGTAACCATTCAAAATTACAATACTATTGAACAAATATCTGTGGAGATCCTTAGTCATCCAGGTCACAGTCATCTCAAAGGTGCTTTTTCAAAAGTCAACTGGACTGACGAAGAAGAGCTTTTGCTTCTCACCCAAGAAGCTTCATTAGTTCTACTTGTCAACTATCAAAACCTGTTGAACAAATGATACTTATGACTGGTCCTCAGAGTTGTAACCATCTTTGTATCTTCATTGTCACTTGATCATGACCTTGGGTATTGGTGCCCTATTTGTGATTACAATGCCATAGAAAGCTGTGGTCATGCAATTGCAATTCCTGATGTTCCCACTAGCCAAGTCAATAGGCAAACCAGTAGGAAATTCCAAGTCATGGATGTGTGAAGTCCTCACTTGATGACCCACAAACTCTTTGCTTAATGACACAACAAGGACTTTTAGAATTGCTGTTGCTAAGTGACATAGTTGGCATTGCACTCTACAACCATATTGTTATATGGAAATTCCAGTTCAAAACACCGTCAAAACCTGAGGAATACAAAATAAATCCAACCCATAAGATTGGCTAATATTGTTAATGCTACCTTCTTACCCAAACTCCATTTGTGTCCTTTTCCCAGCTGTTCTATTTAATGATAATTCTTTATTTTTTTACCTGAGTGTGATCTTCAATACATATTATGTGAATAGAATTTAGAAATTGTGGTTCCAATTTAGGACTACATATTATAACAACATAGCACTATTTTCCTTTGAATATAATATAATTCAGACACTTAAAATTGTGTTATCAAAAATAGGCACCCATTATCGTTTTTTCTATTCCTACTTTTTTTTCCCCTGACCCCTTCACCATCCTGAAGTTTTCTTCTCTTTCTCTTTGGAAATGTTTAAAATATGCTGAAACTTATCTTCTCTAGAGCTTTTAACCTCTAATTTTTGCTTCAACTGATTTCCTTTTCTTAATTGTCTTGTCTCAGTTTAAACTGCAAGCCTTCAGGCTCAATTTATTATTTTTAACATAATTATTCTATAGCATCCAGTCTTTCAAGAGTCTTATAAATATTAATGACCCTGCTGCTGTAATATTATTAGTATTTGTATTACTAACCTTGAAAATTATCTGCTTCATCTGAGGACATTCAGGCAATTGCATGATAAAACTGTCAAGAAGAGTGGATTTCATCTATTCTTCTCCTAATCATATTCTGTTTCAGATTCTGAGATTAAAATTTATACAAATCCACCATTGCAGAATAGGAGCAATCTGTTTTTGATTCTATTGTAGGTAAATAGAATGAAATATATTGACTAGCTGTCAGGTGCATGTCTTTTGAAAGGATGTAAATAGTAATCCTTTCTTTTGAAAGGATTAAATGTTTACATCATTTAATAATATTATGAAGTATTGTTAGCATTTCTATGGTGGTGTAATTTTGGCTCAACAGGTTCCATTTCCAATGTCATTAAGAGGGAAATGCATGATTGTACTGCTTCAACAATAGCTGTTGGAAAAAAAAGGTAATTATGGAAGTTCTCTGATGTTAGCAAAGTTCCATTGTAGCAACAATAAATCAATTATGATAACATATTTAATTCATTGGAACATACACACATAGAGGTTTTATAACTATAACATTACTATAGTCTGTTCTTTTCTTCAGTCCTTTATATAAGACTATATTAACAAAAGAGATGAGCAACTTTACAGCATCTTGAGCTTTGTCTGAAAATGCATCCTTTGTGAATAGGATGATCATTTGCTGTGAATACTTCTCTGTTAGTAGATTTCCAAGTAATGTTCAAAGGCAACTTCTCTGCAGGACTGTCTGATCTATTTCTAGCTAAAAGATAAGTCATAAGAATGCAGAACAAAATCCTTAAAATTATCCAGCCACAATTAGCTCCTAAACAGCTGCACAGGTCACCTAAACACAGTCTTTCCTACTAAGCTGAGAAAGATGTTATATCTAGTTGAAAGATGATTATTATTCCAAAGTTATTAGCATCTTTCTGTAGAAATTATAATTGTTAAGTAACTGGGCTGCTACGAGTTCTGTTTGTCCTTCTTAAGGTACAATGTCTCAGTCATTAAAGCAGTAAAGATTCCTCTACATTGAGTATTGTAACTCAAACAAGCAATCTGAAACACCTGTTTTCATGTATGCACAGTATTACTTCCGATTTTTTACTCTGTTTTGATCATGAAGATGCTGCCATAGGAACTGTTGGCTGCGTTCCACGAAGAGGAAGAGATCAATTTTTTTGTGTGTGTATGCAAAAATAAAATTGCTAAACCATTTATGCTGTGTCTGAAAGATAAAAAAGAGGGTGTCTGCATGATCATAATCTTCCTGATGAATTAAGCAGAACTGCCACACTCCCATTTTCTTCTCACAATGGTGAATGCAAATTCCAATCAACATTCTTCATAAACAGACACATTGAAAGAATAGGATAAAAGCTACTTATTTCCCACTCCTTTGACTACTTTGTGTGGACAAGAGAGCAATTAACTGCTCCAGATAAAGTGAATCTAATACATTATAATTTTATAAGGAAGCATTGCCTATTTCTTTTGTCAAAGGAAAAAAAATACTGCTTCAATTTTCCAGACTGGTTTCCCCACATTTTTCCCCTCATACTTTGCTGCTAGCCCTACCTTGAAGATGCTATTGCCACTACCTACAGAATGGATTTGGTGCAAGTAATAATTGTAGAAAGCTCTGAAAAACATAAAATCATTACTGCAGAATTTAGGTTGAATAACCACCACACTGTGCCATTCAGCTTCTTTGTCCCATTTTTGTTAATAGCAAAATGGAAAGTCATTATTTCCTGGTGAGAAAATTATCAGCTCAATCCACCCCATTCCATGATAGTTCAATGATGTTACAAAAATCAAAGACATTTCCAAAAGAATTTTCATCACACAATTTTATTAACTCTACTGGATTCAGGACTGATTTCTGGGACAAGGACTGCCCCAACTATTCATCTAGATTGCGTTCTAGATGTACAGTAATGCAAGTTATCAGAAGTCAGCTTGGTCTATTCAGTGAAACTAAGCCTTTTTTCCCTTAAAAACTTCAATGATTAGGCTGGCTTTTTCTCCTTGTAAGTCTTGCAAAGGCAACATGGAACAGAACCGACATCATGTCAAAACAAGTATATCATTGTACTGTTTATGTAAATGGGGTCATTTCCACTATTGGGTGTAGTAAGCATTTGCACTAGCAATAGAACTTGCTGCCAACAATCGGGGTCTGCATTTTACTGATCTCAGAAGGATGGAAGGCTGAGTCAACCTTGAACTGGTCAGGATCAAACTCAAGGCTGTGGGCAGAGTTTCCTGCAATATTGCATTCTAACCACTGCACCACTACCAGGGTTTAAGCACTAGATTCTCCTCTGCTGGGACCAGAGGTGGGTTTCTACCTGTTCAGCCCTGTTTGGCTGAACCAGTAGTGGTATGCCTGCCTGGGTCACAGAACTGGCACCAACCCAGGCTGGCCATGCCCCAAACCAGTTTCATGGTCACCGCCATCTTTTTTTGGAGTTCTGAGCATGCATAGAACAATTTCCATTGAATTGTACATGCATGTGTAGCGCACATCCAGGGCATGCACACAAGCGAACCAGCAGTAACTCCGACCGAAACCCTGGCTGGGACTACATTTTGTTTGTTTTTTAGAAAGAAGGAAAGAATAACTTGTTGCTTGCTGAGAAAATACAACTCTTTAAAAGTTGTTACTAGGCAACCTTTCAGCTTGGGTGGGATACTATACTTGAACTCATAGTTATGCAGAAATAAACCCTGAATCCATACTAGAACTAAAAGCATTATTAGGTAAAGCTTGTGCACATATTGATGAGGAACTTGCATATGGTAAAAAGATTAGATGAAAGCAAATTGAATTGGGCAAACTGAATCTTCTTCAGTTAAGATAAAAGGGAAGAGACACAAATGATTTATTGGGTGGAAAAGTTAAGAAAACTCTCTATGGTAAAGCAAATTGGTTCAATTGGAGTGGATTTATTAAACATCCAAAATAAATACCAATAGAGTTTCACCAGTGATAACTACTGATAGGCCTGAGCCATAACATTATTAAGCTGCAGATGGCAATCAGAAATGCTACAGAAGGTTATCACAAGTGCAGCTATTCAGGTATTTCTAATGATTGTAAATGTACTGTATACATGCATGATTAAAAGTTCATATATCAGGGTGAGTGCCTTTATATTTTTTTAAATGGAGTGGCATGGATGATCTCAAGTCCTCTGGGGATTGTTGTCTTAACGTTCATTCCATTCATCGCAGCATGAACTTTTAACTAGGAGACTTGTTTGGAATGGACTGGTCATGGAAGGAGGAAACAAGAATTACCCACTCTTAGATGGAAACAAATAAAAAACAAAGAGTCTATGGCAGGAGTAGTCAACATTTTTATACCTATCGCCCACTGTTGTATCTCCGTTAGTAGTAAAATTTTCTAACTGCCCACTGGTTCCATAGTAATGGTGATTTATAAAGTAGGGAAGTCAATTAAATTTTTTAAAAAAGAAAGTGCTTCAATATCAGACAAAACCCCTACCGCCCATCATGAAAGCTGGAATGCCACTAGTGGGCAATAGGGACCAGGTTGACTACCACTGGTCTATGGTATATGTGCTAGCTGCTAGCTGATTCTTTCAATGTGCAGTAGACACAGAGACACCAAAATCAGTGTCTGGTCAATGCACATAATTTGATTATTTACTAGGTGGTGGCGCATGATTATTTACTATGTGGTGGCGCAGTGGTTAGAATGCAGTATTGCAGGCTAATTCTGCTGACTGCCAGGGGTTCAATCCTCACTGATTCAAGGTTGACTCACCTTCCATCCTTCCAAGATGGTAAAATGAGGATCCAGATTGTAGGGGGCAATATGCTGACTCTGTTGCCTGCTTAGAGAGGGCTGTAAAGCACTATGAAGTGGTATATAAGTCTAAGTGCTATTGCTATATGATCATGTAAAATTGAACTATGGTCTCCAGAGCCAGTAAATAATAAAGTGTAGAATATAAAATATTGTGAATTGCCTATATTTCACTCTGGAATTCATCTCTGCAAGAGGTTCATAATTTTCCTGCAAGTTACAAAAAAGAACTATTGTGGCACCCAGGCATAGAAGTACTAATAGGCGTAGCTGCCTCAGGGCAGGGCCAACTATCTGTGTGTGTGTGTGTGTGTGTGTGTGTGTGTGTGTGTGTGTGTGTGTGTGACATATTAGACTAGGAAGGTGTAGTTCTCAGCCTGACATGAAGATTCTCAACAAATGGTCAACATTTTAAGCTGGGGTCATAAGAGAGACTCAAGAGTCTGCCTTGAAAGAAGTATTTTTAATACTTTCCTAGGCAAACCTGACCTGACCACAGATAATTCCTTACCTAAACAGAGAAACAGAATGATCATAGGTGTGGCAGTGATTTCAAAAAATCAGTGGGTGGCAGTGACTTCAAACTTCCTGATTTCCCCATTGATGTTGCTTGTAGGAACGAGGTAGTTAGGTAGAGAACATTGGAAAAAACTCTTCCTCTAACTCCTCACTGACCTGCAGAACCACCTGCTACTTTGCTAAGGGGAGGAGATACAAAGAGAGCTGTGGACAGCTCCTGTTCTTCACCCTGGCATATCCCCAAAGTCTCGTCTCTCCAGGGAGGAAGGGGGTTCACTCATTGACCACCAATATCCTTCAGCCAACTCTATCTCACAAGCAGGCATCTGAGTTGCTTCCTCATCCTTTTCTTGTTAACCCACCACCATCAAGAGATTTATAATGTCAACCTCTGTCTAATAGTAACCAATTGCTACTTGCCTATAGGGCCTTCTTCCAGCTGATTCAGTTCAGGGGATAGAGGGCCAGAAAAGGGGGCAAGGACATTTCCTTGCACCATGCAACCTACATATTACTGAAGAGTATCATCAGAAGCATGGTGGTGCTGAAATAGCCCCCAAATATCATTCCTATGGGTCCTAGCATTATGTAGGTTTCAGCACATTTGAATTACCTTGGTTCAATAATTGTTTCCCTTCTAGTCTGCTCTCTCAATTTTGCCCATTGGAAGGTTACAAATAAACAGACAGGGTAGTTTTAGGAGTATTTAGATAGATTACTTTTCCATAGCAACAAGGAATCTTATTAAATTGCTAGTTTCTTTAGGTCAGTGTCAAAATGCAACTGTTAAGAGGCAACCTTAAAATTTTACTTCTAGAAGATATCACATTTAAAAGACACAGCATTCCATAATAATTAAATGATTCTCATTAGAATTTCTCTTTTAGCCTTTAATGTGAAAGATAAGGGCACTTTGCTTCTTCTAATCCAAGGACAGTGTTGAATACATAAAGCTATTAAAAAGAGAGCTGTGGTATTCACTGGAAACTTGACCTAAATATGATAGGCTCTTGAGGCATCTTTAGTAATCAGGGGGAAAAATAGATCTTCTCACTCAAATCGATTTTATGTCTATAAAGGAGAATCTTCAATGCACTGTGCCATGAATGCCAATCACAATTGCCAACCAGAGTCCACAAACTGTATGAATGGCTAAAGTTTGTGTGGGTGTTATGAAGAGCAATTTCAATGTTGATTATTCAGGTCAGTGGCTGTGGAGTACCTATACATTAAAGCTTATAATTTTCTATGGCCTATATTAGATTTAGATATGAATGATGAAGGTCATGGGTGTTTCTCTCCTACTAAGTCCTAAAGTCAAGTCTCTCTATTTTCTATAGTCTGTAGCAAGGAGGTAATCAACATTTAATGAAAAATATTTCAAAATCCTCCCCCCCCCATATGTGCTACCTTCTTAAGTTAATACTACATTTGCTTATGAAAATTACTAAAGTGCTAACCTTTTGAACAATTATTTTCTGCAAGGACAATGAATGTTAGATGTGAAAATTAAAAGAAAACGAAAATCTCTCACATGATGCTCCATTAAGAAAACAGCCAGAATTATTATTTTTTTTTTTTAAATCATTTCTTTTTGGACTAAAAGAAGCGTAATGGCCATATATTAAAATTCTTATATCAAGCATTAATAACAGAACAGAAGCTGAATTACAGCAAATGAATCATTCTAATCTATGCCATTAGCTCCAGCATCACTGGGTAGCTTAATTTTAGAGCGCAAGAGACTTTGAAGTGAGCGGTATACAAATGTTTGTATAAAGGAACAAGCAAATCTGTATCAAAGACATGGTTGTATTTTTTTTATTAATAAATTTTATTTACAAACATATAAAATACATATAAAATACACTCACACAAAACTTAGACATACA
>JAPKID020001153.1:0-15457 GCA_026931265.2 Tropidonophis doriae | reverse complement strand
CCCTTCTCCCCACCATCCACCTTTTAAATCCAGGTATTTTATTATTAATATTAGCCACTCTAAAAATAACTAGATTATCAATGATTAAAGGACTTCTTCAACAAAAACAAAATTGTGCATTATCTTCCAACACACCCCTGTGAGGTTGTTTATTCACTGGGCTGCATGGCTGAAAATCTGATGCAAATTCTCCTAAGTCAAAGGCCTGATACATATGATCAACTTGCTTCACCCAAGTGGGCCACTGACCATTTCTTGAAAGCAGAAATGCATAGCGCTATCTTCTACCTGCTGGAATTTTTTCTGGCTTATGCCAACTCAAGTAATGCTTGCTGCATTTCATTTCACTGCAGGCAGGCCTCTCCATTCCATCTGTTGGCAGGAAAGGTACTTCCACCCCTCCTCTCAATGCTTACTTCGGCAGTGACTTTTTTTTAACATTCACAAGTGGAACAATGAAAAACTGGACTTTTCTTGTTTTGTACATGTTCACAAAGGATGGACTTATAAAAAAAGTGACAGAAAGAGTTCTGACAGAAAAAAAGATAAAAGAGAAGTCTTTTTATCCTTTTCTTTTTAACCTTCCAGGGTTTAAAACATTCCAGAATGTTTTAAAAAACAGGAGCTGCAGTAATGGCAGTCTGAAGGCTGTTTTGAAGAGAGAACATCAGGTCTTCACCATGGCCAAAGCTGAGGCAGAGTTTGAAATCCAGAAAGGGGTTTCTTAAGCCAACCTCATTTTCAGTCAGTTTATGCATGGGAGACAAGCAGCTTAAGGCTGCAGTGCGGAAAAGCCTTAATACCAAAATTCTTGACACTCATGGCACTCAACAGTTGTGAAAAATTGTTCAGTCTCTAACCATAGTGTAGCTTTTCTCAGATCTCTGCAGCAGTCTGAAGCTACAAAGTACACTTGCTTTTATTTTTATTTTTAAATAATTTTAAACTATGCTTATTTTATTTATGTGTTTCTTTATTAAATTAGTTGCAAAGCAACTTTGGGAAGCTTACATCATCATGTTGGCTACCCAGGGCCATAAATTTGAGATGGGTGGCCATATAAATTAAATAAATAAGAAAACAAATGTAAAGGAATTGGTGCAAACATGCAATCTGTTAGAATCCATTAACTTCTTACAACTGTAGTTCTAATATCGTTGCAAAAAATAGGTTTATAAATCCATTTGAAGGTCATTATATATGACTAATAAATTATGTCCAGGTTTTATTTAATTTTTACTCCTCTGTCTCACCAGTGAGTAAAATTAAACTGATATGGAAGTTATTGACATTAGAAGAAATATATTAACTATAGGAAGTTTTGTTAATAAAATCAATAATAAAATTAAGATATTAGAAATTGTAGTTTTTAATTTCTAGAGTGCTATGCCCAATCTAATGTAACTTTTCCTCAATCTCTTTCATCAGATTTTATCCCCCCCTCCCCCTCCCCCCGCTTTCAGTTCTGCAATAATCTTAAAATATGACTGGATCCTACATTTCATCAAATGCATTACAATAGTCAGGATTTTATTGTTTTTCCAGTGTCCAACTTTTTTTTTAGTAGCAGTTGCTCAGCAAATCACATTTTTCTTCAAGTAATTCGTCCAAATACAAGATTCTTGAAGAACAGATTTACTTCCTAAGTGCTTCTTGTCTGCAAGATGACTGGTAGAAAAGAATTGTCAGATCAACGGAGTAATTCAGACTTTCTCAAATACCAATACATTTAGATTATACTTTCTACACGTAGAAATTGAAGCTAATCTATGTTTGGAGACAAGAAGGGTCTAACTTTGCTTACTAAGAACTGCATCTCTGTAACTTTTCTTTGTTAAAGAAAGCTGAGAACTTGCCAGATATGTTTGTAAGTAGA
This sequence comes from Tropidonophis doriae, assembly GCA_026931265.2. Taxonomy (NCBI): domain Eukaryota; kingdom Metazoa; phylum Chordata; class Lepidosauria; order Squamata; family Natricidae; genus Tropidonophis; species Tropidonophis doriae. The sequence continues at coordinate 13,581 of JAPKID020001153.1, read as the reverse complement.
CAGCACGTTTTTCAAATCACAATAACCAGATTTGCATAAATTGGTAAGGCAAAACCAACAGTCCTCATTATGGCTTAGTGCATATATCCTGCTAAACTCTGTGTAGGGGTTTCATTAAGATGTGTGGCCTTCAACTCAGAACTCACAATTGAAAGACCACATACTTAAAGTTGTCAAATTTGAAAAACACTGCACTAAAATATTTAGATTTAAATTGAAGGATTAAATGGCCAAATACTGAAGGTATCTACCACTTCCATTTTTAAAAAGGCTCAATTTTCCTTTTGATAAAGGGAGAGCGGAATCAGGGATACAATGTAATGGCTCTTTTAAAAAAAAAGCTCCAAGGGGCAAATTTCCAAAAATGCAGCTTTTCTCATCTTTGTGCAACATGATGCTTTTAGCATCGTGAAACTGCTTCTCCTGGACTAAGTGTGACTTGGACACCCGTCTTTGGCCGGTCATTGTGGGAATCACTGAGGGAGGGGCAAGAGAATAGCAACAGCAAACTGGTTTGCATCTTGTCTTTTCCAGTTAGGATAAAACCTGAATCCTATACTTTAAAGAGGACAGAATAGAAGATTTGCTCACAGTAAAGGAGAAATTCTACTGAATTTGAGAAATCGTTATGCACATGGCAGACTAGAATTTGTTATTTTATTGAAGGCTGTAGCTAAAGGCAAACAGCACAACCCCAGTGAGCAATCTCTGTCAAGATGCCATTTCTTTTCTTCTGGGACTGCAACCTCTTTAACATTTATACACATATGGAATGTGACTGGGCTAATTATCGTCCTGGAAATTCTTGGCGTTTGTTGCATGACACTTTTGGCAAAAATCATGCACTTCGGGTTTCTCAGCTCTTATCTACTGCAACTTCTAATGCAAAATGGAGCAGAGGGAGATGCTTGGTAAATAAATTTCATGGCACAGGTTTTACAAAGATTAGCAATGTATTTGAGCAACTGCTTGGGTATGATCTCTTCATTTTTTCCCCTTTAAAGCAGAGGATCTATATTTTGCAGTTACCTTTCCTGACTGTAAAGCAATCACGGAAAACTGCAGGAGGCCCCATAAATATGCAAATCGCCGAGAGATAACTGGTTTCAATGGTTCCGCCTTCAAGTAGAAGGATGCCAGCCAAAGCACTTCCATTCTGAGTAATTTATATGTCAGTGGTGCCCCCTGCTGTATTCACAAGCTGTCCACGGAAGGGGAGGCAAAGCATTATGTGAAAAAACCTCTTTCAAATCTAAGATCCATCAGTATTTTTGTCACAAAATGTTATTTTCAGAAGGAACAGAACATAAGTATAAAAATTGGCTTAGACCAAAATTCTAGGGAAGTGAAAAAGTACAAAGAAATTTACCAAAAGGGGATCTCTATGTAGTATGAAGTTATGTAAGGCAACTTAAAAGCCCTTATTCAATCTATCCATCCTCTAATGTATGTTACAAAATTTATTTACAAGCTAATTTGCATTTATTTAAAAAAACATGTCACTATATTCAGATCCACGGGAAAGATCTATATTATATTATGATTGCCTTTAAATTACAGGTTCAGCCAATATATTTGCATATTAACCTAGTCACTTTTAAGGTGGTCCTAGCTGTCCAGCCTTACAAGAAATAAAACTTCTTCCCCTTCACTCATTATTTCTTTCTCAATCTCTCTCTTCCTGTCTAATGTACCTGCTCGTAAAAATGTAGCTGTATTTGCCCATGGCGCCATAATCTCATTACTGCTAAAACAAATTAAAGGCTATATCTTTTTATTTTTATAGCCCAAGACAGGATTGGTTGAGTTTGGTCATTTGCTCTTGTATTAGCGAGAAATTTAAATAACACTTCTGTTTGTTGCCCTAATGATGCGCATATTGGAAAGATAGAATATAAACAAGAGACAAAAATTCTGAGCCATTCCCTTTCTGTGCTTTCCTCTGGCAAGCCATTAATAGAAGTTTGTTTGTCAAAATAAAATTCTGCAGGTCGTTATTCCAAACGATTTGGGGAGGGTGGGAAACAGCATTCACACAGCCATCTTATCTAAGAGTAAAGGATATAAGCAGATATGCAATAACTTTTGTCTCTGATGCTCTATAGCGCAGTGTTCTCCACACATCAGAGAATATCACAATATCATTCACACCCTTGACGGTCTATTGAAGACATAATATCCATTTTTAAAACTGCCTGAAATGTATTAACATGAAGCCGCCATCTAATGGATCAGGAGGCATCTTCCTCTTTATCAAATAATAAAATTGTTATAGGCCAGTCTATCATGTCATCTTACACCCCCATCTAGGAGGACTGTTTTATGTGTGTGTAGCTTTAAAAAAAAAACAACCACAACCCAACATTACAGCTAAGAACAAGACTGGGGAGAAAAGGATGGAAAGCAAATGACATTACAAGATGCTTAAATATTTAACTTTTAAACTCCTTACTGACAGCACAGGTGTGAATGGGACTAAGTTAAAAATAAACACTGAAAATTCTGAGTTCTTTTCCTCCTCAACTATATATATTGCCTTGCTCACTGTTGTTTGCTTAACCCTTGTCTGAATAAACCACAATTGGCTTAAACTGCACAATAATAATCTGCACACTAAGCCACAAACCAGTTAATAGGATTCCAAAACACACCAAGCCAAAACTAAACAAGCCACATGATATCTTAATATGTATACATAGGCCTAGCTTGCTTTCTGAGTGGTGGATAAGATTGAGAGACTCCACAATTCTGGCTCCTCTTTACATCTACCATGTTTCTTAAAAACATTTTTCTATGAAAACAAAAGGAATTTTTTTGAAGGGGACATGAGAATCATTTCAAATATAATATTTGGTTTTCATGTGATGCACCTCTGGAGTCAAGCAAACACCACTAGAAATAAAAGGGTCAGCAAATTGAAACACCATTGAGTAGACAACTGTGCATAGCTGCAATTATCATTTACATGGAATGATAGGTGCATTTTTTTGTACTATCTCAAAACCAGCATTAATTCATGTATCTTCTAAGATGATGCTCTCCAAGTGATACGCATTTTAAATATTTTAGGTGGCTTTTTAGGGCTTTATCATCCCAAAGCCAGAGAAAATGTACTATTAAATGATTGTATCAGATGTTAAGAATTACGTCATACACAAATTCTCCAAGTATTATGGAAGTCCTGCAGAAGAATGTTCTATTGGTTCAGGCATTCAAACAGTCTTCAAGAAGATTTAGTGTAGCCAAAAACAGTATGTTTATAGTATAAGACCTAGACAAAAACTGCCCCAACTTTTCCAAATTAGAACTGCTCTTAGAATAAAGTCCAATATCTATAGAATGTCATCTGTCCGTCCATCCGTCCTTCCCCCCCCCCCAAAAAAAATCTGGTCTTTTTAGAATTTCACTGTTATTTATTGCTATTTTATTGCAGGTTTTATGCAGTATTTATTGCAATTCCTACAGCAAATTATTATTATTGCCTGGTTTATTGTACTTTCCCGCCTATTGGCTTTTACACATTTTAATTAGGATCAATGTATTCTGCCCAGAGAAGCATGATTACTGAAGACCAATAAATAAATACCAATATCCAGTATAACTACTGTGCAACTCAAGTTATATGAACTGGTTTTGTTCTGGTTTTTACCACTCTTGAATATGTGGACAGCTGCACTTTGTTTTAGCTTCAAGCATTTTTTATTTAGAATCAAATAAAACAGAAGTACATTTTGGAGCTAACCATAATGTGAGAAAAAGTAACTAAGCACATTCATCAAAAATAGTTAACAATTTAAAAACATCATAGTTTTCCAAATTATTGAATATGGAATGGCAAGATTAAATCCATTAGGGCAAACAAAACATGATTATCCTCATACCTACATACCAGATGGATTTCCTGCCTCCATTTTTCCATCCCTACCCAAGTTCCATTGCAGGGAATGATTTTTAGACAAAACAGACATTGCAAGTTAGAATTCTCAACCTCTCTCTCTCCGAAATAATGCCACCTACATCCTGTCCCTCACTTTTCAGAATTGCATACAGTTTATTTAATCTGGAGGGTGCTTGATCTGTATCTGTGAGCTGTCAGTGAGGGCTGCATATTAAAACATCTGAGCAGTTCTATCCAGTTAGGATGATCATTTAATTTCAAATTTATTAACCCCTATTATGCACTCCTCAAATCTAACCTACAATGGCTGGCATTTGATCTCAGAAGAGCTAAAAGTCCTACTTTGGAATTGTATCTGGTCTGGAAATTTAAAAATATGTTGCATGTAAATCATGGCAGTTGTTCATCTGTACATTTGCATCTGTACATTTGTTCATGGGCAGATGGTATTAAAAATGGGTCTGCTTGCAAACATCCTAGAAGGAAGAGGCGGAACAACGGAATGTACTGCATTCTAGTGATGCAATTCTTTCACAAACCTGAGTCATATTACAAAAGGTAACTGATTGATTGAAATCCTATGTATGCCATAAAAGGAAACCAGCCTGTACAAGCCAACTAATTATCATCTAATTAAAAACATTCTGGTTGATTTATTGTATGAATTTTAATGAAGATTGTGACCTGGCTTCCTCTTACCTTGCAATAAAACTGGATTCACAGAGTTAGGTTGCAAGACTCTTAATCGTTGGTTGTTGCCTAAACCTCACTTTCCTTGTTCAATACTTCACACTAAACCTTTGATCATGGTTTATAAACCATACTAGCTGAGTTGACACTGCAACAAGAGAGACCCAAACAAACCACATTATGACATAGCATGGTCTAGAAATTACAAATGAAAAGTGAGAAGTAAATCTAGTGAATAAATACTTGAAGCCAATCTAAAAGCCTTGCAAAACTCTATGGCTATGTTTCTGAATTAACTTATGCAGGCTTTTAATATGCACATGGGTATATGAACAAATCAATAAGGAGTCTTATTTGCTAGCAGCATTTCACATGTTCATGGAAGAAGTTATGCTATGATGTTAACAGGTTGCTTTGGAATTCTCAAACCCAAACTTGTGCAAGAATGTAATCTCTGCAGCTAAAGCTATGTAAAGAAAACTTCTCATGAGCAGAGAAGTCTATCAGATGTTAGTAGAAAAATAGAACTCTTCAATTCTACCTATTTGAAGGTAGTGTTATATGTTTAACCTATCCTGATTACTAAATCTTGCAGACCTAATCCAAATCTAAAATGCCCAATTGGTAATTGGTGCCTAAGAGGAATCCAAATCATAAATATGTGAATTGTAACAGAACTGAATTGTACAGGTATTTCAGTCAATTTTTGTTTCCTAAGCAACTTAAAACTGATCCATCTATACACAAAACACACTCTTTCTTTGTCATCCTTGCAACTTGCAGATGCCATCAACATATTCAGTGTGTGTGTGTGCAAGTGTGAGCATGTGCACACAAGAGAATCCTTTTTTTCCCCAAGCACACTCCTAGAGAGATGTGAGTGGTCTCTCCCTCCATCCTTTCCCTCTCATTCTGTCTCTTTAATGTAGCCAAATAACAATTTTAGCATTCAGATGAAGTGATTTCATTCTCAGACTGCTTTTTCTATTAGATTTGATTTTGAGAAGCCCCAGTGGGTGCCTCCAAGGCAAAGAACTATCTTTGAGGCAGCCACAGATTCAATAGCAGCCTGAGCTAACCTTGACCTTTGCCTCTAGACCCTGTTCCATCTGGTGCAAGCCTAGGGTTTTCCTTCCCCCAGGCCGCAGAGTCCTCCTCCTCCTCCTGGCTTCACAGTCAACATTGATCAAGGCAGAATCCAATGCACCCCCCTCTGCTTTATTCCTCCTCTCTCTCCTTTCTTTTTTCCAAGGGCTCGGGCAATGCGTGCAAAGAACACCACATTTCAATATATGGAAATGATCAAGCTTCTTATGCAACCATAAATCTACTTGTGATGTGACACCCCCCCTCACCTCTAAGAAATCTTCCTTTCTACGACTCCTTCCTCCCACAACTCCGCCTCCTCCCCCCCAAGTCTCCCCTTAGGATTTGGCATTATAAGCTATTCATGACATACTTCCACCCCATCACCACTCAGGAGAAAATAGCAAAAAGCTTTTTGGCAGGCAGAATCCACTACTGTCCAGAAAACTGCATTGCATCTCATTGCATTCATCCCACCTGCTCTAACCTTAAAGGTTTTTTGATATAATTCCACCCACTCTACATTGTTCTTAAGAAATGTTGCTTGCTTATTTGTTTACTTGTTTTTAAGAACTGGGAACAATAAAACTGTGAACCAGTTGGGGGGGGGGTATTTAAACATTGCAAATTATTTATGCAGCCCAATTTGATGTGTACTCAAACTGATGAAAGTCTTGTTTAAATGCAAATGTTTTTTATTATCAATTTACCAAGAGGACTGCATTTTCAAAAGGAAGTCTTCAGGATAATCTGACTTGTCCTCAAACAAGTATGCAAAAGGAGTGTATTTTCTTTAAAACCATGCCCACTATGTTTATGTGTTTAGGATTTCAATTGAAGACAGACTATCTGTGCAGAACTTCACCTGGGCTTAATCCCAGGTAAACTTGTACAGAGAAGGCAGCAACAGGATGAAAATCTATTTACACTTACCTGGGAATAAGAGCCATTGAATTCAGTGGACTTTACTTTTAAGTAGACACACACAAAGCCGGACATTCATGTAAATAACAATTTAATAGTGAATCTATAATTTAAAAAAAGTTAAAATTTAAATTTCTAAGATTGTAACTCTACTGGACTGTAAAAAGAAGACATTAAAACACTTGATGCTGCTCAACATAATTGTTTGAACAACTCATGTTGTATTTCCATTGCCATGCAAGAATAAGAGTATAGGGTCAGACTCCGGGAAAAGGGTGGTTTAAAAAAAAAAAAAAACCAAGTCCCAAAATATTCTGTATATGATTAAAAATCCCCATGCAGCTGAACTCTCATTTAGGAGAGGAACGAGAATAAACGGAACCAATTCACAAGTAACGGGCGGTCTTTAAAGGAGGTGACCTCGCACCCTGTTCAGAAACGAGCAGCACACGCTCCCGATCCTTGCTCCCAAAGGACACGCGCCCTGGCCTATTTGAAAGCAAACCCAGCCTTACTCCCGAGCAAACGAGCAGAAAGATCGCAGCCGTCCTTACACGAGGATCCTCCCCTAGCTTTAAAAACCCGGCGCCCGCTTCCAGAAGCAACCGGCGAAGCTCGCTTAGGTTTTACTCCCGAGTAAAACCCATTGCGAGAGGCTAAAGGCGCCCTCCCCCCCCAAGGTCAAAGGGCAGCAACTTCTGAAGGGCTTCCTTCCGAGGAAAGGCGACTAAACTGGGGCTAAGCAAGCTCTGGATTCCTCTGTGCGAAAGACACACAAAGGAGGACGGGCGAAGGAAGGTGGGAAGAAATTTACAAGCAGCTTTCTTGGCGAGCCCACCTGTCTCCGCCATTGAGCTTTCCCCGTCCCCCCCCCCCACTTCCTCCTCCTTTCCGAGACCAGGCCGGCCTCACTTCTTTGGCCGCACGCGAAGTTAATCCCACCACACTTCCTCCTGGGAAATCGTGGTGTATAGATGTAGTAGAAGAAAGGAGAAAGAAAGGCGCGGGGGGGGGGGGGTGCGGTGTCACGTGGGAGTCACCCTGGCCAAGCGCAGCGGTGGCGACGGCTGCAATAGCAACTCTTGGAAGAAAATTGCCTTGCTGGCCGCTTGGGCGCATTTCAATATATGGAAATGACCAGCGGCTTCTGCCATAAATCAACACTTTCGTCGTCCTCTCCCTCTCTTCCCCCCCCTCCCCAATTTCTCCTTCACTTTCCTTATTTTCCTTCCCCTCAGATCTTTCCCGCGCTCAAACACCTTTCGCCAGCCAGCCAGCCAGCCGCCCTTTGTTTTTGCTTTTGCTTTTGCTTTTCTCTAGAATTGCAGCAACCGGATCTTGGTATTCCCAAATACCCATTTAATTCATGTTTGACTGCAATTTGGTGATGCTGAATGTTCAGAGCCGTCGGTCTAAACAGCCGCGTTTTTATCGCCCAGAATGCGCGGCTATCTTTTATAAATAATTATTCTGAGAAATTGCATTGTTAGACGGGAGAGTTGCCGGTCCTTTCACAACTGCCTTAATTGCAAAACTTGACGTAGGGAGGTCAGCTGCAAATTGCGGACCCACAACCGCAAGCAACCCCCCCAAAATTCATTTCGTTCTTCTGTGTGCGTCGCGTTTGCAATATTTGCTCTTAACATTCCTGCGCAAGAGAAGCTTTTCGGGACCATTTTACTCTAACGGATGAGTCTTGCGTTTGGAGTGCGCATTTGTTTGCATGATTTGAAGCGTCGAAAAGAGAGGAGGCGGCGCTCTTTTTTTTTTAATTGCTGGCGCACCACACGGCGCAAGACGGCAGGGACGAGGGCACTCTAACTTTTCCAACTGCTGTAAACGCAGCCGGCGTTTTGAATGGAAACGCTTTTCTCTGATCCCGGAACCGCCTTCGATTGGAGTCGTTTAGACAAACCGTTCGGCTCCTCCCCCACACCGCGTACTTAATGTTTCAATTGCTTTCGTGATTTCTGCTTTTCTTCACCGCTGGCGCGAAGGCAATCATTAGCCAAGGCAAGGCAGAACCGTGCGCGATATAAAGATGTTAATTTGGATTGGAAAGGAAAAGGGCAGCATTTTAATGATAGTTGGGCAGCTGTTCAAGAGAACAGAGAGGGACGTTTTGGATAAATAGGATAGGATAAGATAGGATCGCTGGAAGGGACCTTGGAGGTCTTCTAGTCCAGCCCCCTGCTGGTGGAGCGCCCATGATTTCTGAAGGCAATCTGTTCCAGTGGTTAATTGTCCTCACTGATAGGAAGTTTCTCCTTAATTCCAGGTTGCTTTTCTCTTTGATTACAGTAGTTTCCAACCATTGTTTCTTGTCCTGCCCTTTGGTGTTTTGGAGAATAATTTGACCCTCTCTTCTTTGTGGCAGGCCCTCAAGCAGTTTGGTGTAGTGGTTAAAGCATCAGCTAGAAACAGTGATGCTTTAGGCACAATCAGTAGAAATCAACACTGACTCCAAGACAATCCTTACCCCACCCCAAAAGATTAAACTAAGGGAACTGTGGGAGCCAAAATTCTTCTGCTACACATCAAAGCAAACCTAGGCCTTACTTGAGGTAATGCCCTCTAGGTATTTTTGAATATATCCCCCATTACCCTCAGCAAATATGAAAAATGTTTGAGGATGAGGGGGCTGTAATCTAGAAAATCTGCAGGAATGGCAACTAGAATAAAGAAAACACTGTGAATCAAGGGTTGCTTTACAGTATATATGCATGTCTATATTTAGAATTTCTCTTCAGTCTTGATTTTTCATAACTGGCAACCAGGAATTTCCATCTGGAAGATTAAAAACTATAAAGGAGATGGAAGGAACTCTTCTAGTTGCAAGAGAGAGATGCTGGAGATGCATCCAAAGCCCTCTGGACTACCTTTTTATTTTCCAGATCTTGGAGTCTGTTAAAACTGTTAGTAACTGCAACTGTGACTTGCAAGTTGATGATTTGCTACACAATTTTCAGGCATTGCCTTTTTAACCATTTTTTTAAATGAAATTTGGTACACAAATGTTACTGGGTCAGTGAGTGCTGCTTGAAGGACTCGGGATGTTAGGCAAAAGTTAATAGTTGATGTTATCCCATTGAAAAGCATTATGTGCACGTATTGTAAGTTTTGCAACTGTAATTTTAGATTGGAGTTCATACTGATGTGCAGTTCAATCTAGTGTCAGTCATAGATTTGGCATGTTGGGATCATACCCCACTTACCTACCAGTCTGAGAGAGAAAAGAAAACTGTGCTGTTGCCTAAGGCAAGGACTATTCTATGCCTGCTGTGAACTTGCATGAAACAAAGCCAAGAAGGGTGTCTACTGAATGATAGAACTGGCCAATGGTTTGGAGGCTGCCTTGGTCTGCTGGACTAACAGTCTTAAACAGACTTCCTGTGTGGTTTGTGGCTATCAAGCATCTGCTTTTCAAACTCTCCATATGGGAACACCTCAACAGAAGGAAGGGATTTCATTTAATGGCTGAGCACTTTCCTCATGAACTGATCTTTTAAAACTGTCTGGGAACCCCTTTGACCGAAAAGCAGAGTAAAAGTACTTTACAAAAATGACTTGCTTGGCTAAACATTACAGGTGGCCTAAGAGGACTATTCATTTAGGTTTACACACTACACTGAACAATCAAGTGGTTTATCTACTTTTGGGCTGTGGTGGATGAGCCCAATCCATTGCGTTTTATTTAACACCATGATCTGGCCATCTAGGCAACGCATGAACCAAGTTGCATTTATGGAGGACTGAACAGTTATATAAAACTTTAATTTACTGTAATAAGCCACTGAATGCCAGGTACTTGAGGACAACTGGGAATGGTGATAGTTCTTGTGAGGCTTCCAAGAGTTGAGGTGATGGGGAGCGCTAGATATATTTTTGGTTTGTTTTCAGGGGTTCTTATTTTCCATCTTTTGCATTCAGAAAGTGCCAGCTGCAATACTGGGTGATTCCTGACAAAATGTTACCTAAGAAAGCAAAAGGCTTGAGAGGCTCCCATTAACCTGAGCTTGAAAGCACACTGCTAGAAAGAGAAGCACTGCTGAATTTGTGGTCTTGGTTTTGTGTTTTCCTTCTTCCTTCCCAGGTGCTCATTGTAATAAAGCAATTGAATGTGTCTCACTTGGACAAATTGCAAATTAAATAAATGATATTTAACTTGAACAAGAGTAATTTGTACCCCAGTTTTTATTCTGCAATAGAACTTCAATGTTAATCTGAAGCTAATCGCTTCTCCAGATAATCTTCATGGGGCTGCTTTAAGCATCAGATAAAATCATTTTACATGCTTGTCTTTGATGCCTTTTGGAGTAAAATATAAAAACAACTCTACACTTAACTCTTAAATAACTCTACATCTGAGCTGGGTAAGTTCAGTGGAAAAATCTTCTGTTTTGCAGTGCTGTGTTTATTTTGGGATTTGTTTATTTCCACAAGATATCCCCAAAATTATAGTGTACATGTTCTAATATACTTGAATTGTTGGTAGAAATGCTTTAAATCAGTGCTTTTCAACTCTGACAACTTTAAGGTGCCTGCCCTTCAATTCCCCAGCCAATATTCAGAGAGTTGAAGTCCGTCCAGGCATCTTAAAGTTGTCAAGATTTAGAAACATTGCTTCAGATTAAAAAGGTGCTAATATTTAATGGATTTCTGCACATTTTTATGTTTTAAAAATAAAAACATTTTTATTTTAACGTTTAAAAACTGTTATTGTACATAGGTCTTGTTTTGTCTTTTGCTTTAGCGCTAATGTCCGGACACAGGGCCAAAAGAATGCCAGATGAAAAGTTGCTCAAGTTTTTATTTTTCCAATGTGTAAATTCCTTCAATCTTAGTTAGATGTATTTGCAATTCTATATAAAAAAACTGTTTGAAAACATATACATATTTTCTGCATGTATGCCCTAATATTTTTCCTATTAGTGCACATTTTGTAAATGATTGTCTTGTATTTTCATTGTTTATGTGTATTATTTTCAGCAAAAGGCATTTTTGTCTATTTTCCACTAATATGCAAAGTTCCATATTAGTATTTTTATTCTAAAACTTGTGCTGCAAAACTTGCTCCAATGAAAATACTAAAGAAAAGTTGTTTCTGTCCATATGTAAGTCTATATAACGTAAAGTGATTCTGCATTAAAATCTCCAACCTTAAAATTCCCAATTTTTTCCTAAAGGATACCAAGTTTCAGCTTCATAGCTGAATCTTAATCATCTTGATCATTTTAGGTATTTTATGTCACTCTCATTTCAGAGAAGAATTCTGTATCAACCAACTTTTTAACTGGTGAAGTTCTCTTACAATTTTTTGTTTCATGTGAAAAATCATGTTAATCACTCCTTGTATTTGTATGTGTAAGTAAGCATACTGACTGCCATAAAAATTACTGATCATAATTAGCAATTTATTGTAATCCAAGAAATCTTAACCAATCATACTTTCTTCATTAAATCTTCAAAATTCAGATATGATACAGTGAGAGAGAAAATATAAAAAATTCTATATGTACACACATACATACACCTTAAAGATTGAGGAATGCCTCAAACATGTCATCTGAACTCTTACTAAATGCTTGCATTAAGACTACTTTCAATGGTATTTTTCTGCTAATACGTACTGTATTTTTATTCAATCAAAATACTTTTAACATATTGGTTAATTTTATTGCTCAGTGAAAAGCTGAATCCCTAAATAAACCAAAAAAAAAACCCCAGCAATAGGGAAAATGTAACAATAAAAATGAATTCCACATATTTATTTATTTACTTAATTTTTTACATGAAATGGCTGTACCTTAAATCTTAAAAAGTCTAGTTATAATACAGAGACAAAAGTATTCAATACAATAACATTGAAAATTTATTTAAAAACATTACTTAAATAACTATAAATAATAATAGTCACCAATTTATATCACCAGAAGGAATAACAGAATATTTTAGGAAAGTAATCCTGATTCAGTTTGCATTCCGTTTAATATAATTGCTCAATAAAGTAAACATCTGCCATTTAAAAAACCTTTAAGAAATTATATACACTAAATAGAGAAAGCCTACACATTCCTATTAAAATGCAACATTTCTGGTTTTTGATTTTGATTTTTCCACATTAACTTCAGTTTGTTTGTGCAGCTTATATGTTAATGGTAAACAAAAATCTGAACTTATTTATTTTGGCCTGATTTTTTTTCATCTTTAAACCCTAGCATTTTTTAACAGAAGTATGTATCCTGTAGACATGGCAAAACATGCTGGAAAGACGAGGCCTTCCTTGATTTGATATATTCTTAGCCATGGCACATTTCTTTTCACTTTTGAGTCAACCTTGACTCCTGGACTAGTCCCTGCTGTTTTTTTGAGAAGATTTCAGAAGTAGTTTACCGTTGCCTCCTTTCTAGGGTTGAAAGAGAGTGACTGGCACAAGGTCACCTAGCTGGCCTCATGCCTAAAATAAGTTTAGAACTCACGGCCTCTCCGTTTCACATCTAGGCCAAAATTAGCCTCACAATCTAAAGAAAAAACTGAGAGCAGCAAAGAGGAGAAAGAGTATCCATATCTATAAAAGGGAAATACCACTCACGCTTTTATCACAAAATCCCCAGAACCATAAAGACTACAAACTTGAAATTTGGCAGATACGTTGTTCTAGGTGCTCAGTAAGAAAGGATATTTCAAAATGACCATAATAGCATTAGTATTTTCTATATTATTATTAACATGCTCTGATGCTAAAGAGTTAGACCAGCAATGGCGAACCTTATTAGGCTTGCGTGCCATAAGGGGGGGAGCGCAGGGGGGTCATGCACCAGTGTGCCACACCCATAATGCAGTGTGCCCCCCTAGTGCGCATGTGTGCATGACAGACACTTCCCCCCCCCCATTTTTTACATGCTTTTTTGCCCTCCCCAGGCTCCAGAGGCTTTATAGGAGCCTGGGGAGGGTGTAAACAGCCCCCCCCTGACCCCCCAGAG
>JAPKID020001152.1:0-15458 GCA_026931265.2 Tropidonophis doriae | reverse complement strand
TGAAATGTTATGTATCCCTTTCCACTTTGTAGGTAAATGGAAAATTTATTGCATTATTTTTTTGTGTATGAAGCCTCGGAGGGAGCAGACACCTCTGATACTGATGTTCTCAAAATGTCTTTTTTATACCCTATCCTCTACCCTTTTTATACCCTACCCTTATAAAATTGTAAAAACTAATAAAACTTTTTGAATAAAAAAAAAAGAAAGGGCCAGAGAGGAGGACGGGGCAGCCCCTGGGCAGAGCACTAGGGGCGGGAGAGTGCAGGTGCGGCTGCTTGCGCCATTGGGGGCCCGAGAGGGGCGAGTGAGCCGACTCACACACACCCCGCACACATGCGCCGCCTGTTCCCCTTCCCCCCCCTGCTCCCCCTCTACGCCGGCCAAGCCATGGCCACTGGTCCGCAGAATTTTTTTAACATAAAACTGGTCCTTGGTGCCAAAAAGTTTGGGGACCTCTGCACTATGCTATGTCCATCTTCCTTTCCTTCTCTGTAGTGCCCTCTTTCTTTCATCTTAGAGAACACACTTTTTTTGGAGAACTCCTTGGGCTATTCCTTCCTCAGACATCTTCTTTGTTCTTTATTTGGTCCCCCTTAATAAACAGTTCAATCAAGGACAGTCAAAGATTATGTTTCCTAGCCAGCCACTGTCTGAGAAGAGCAGCTCAGCCAATCACTGCCAACAAATCGATATGTATTATACTTAAAGCAATCCACAAAATCTCCATTTCATTATTAGAGTATGGTTGTTTCTCTCCCTTACCTTCTTGTTTAGAACAAGATGTCTCCGTTTTGCACTTTCCAGCTTACCTCTTCTGGAGCACCCTTTGCCATGTTCCCCAGCCCTCTCATTGACAAGGTACGCATAAGATCATTTCCACTTTGAACTTGGGTCAGTAATAAATGCAAAAGAAGGTTCAATGTTTCTGGTTTCTTCAAGAGGGGATGACCTATAAGCTGGAATACCAAAATTACAGTTGCTGAATTTCCAAACTGGCCATTGGAAATGAATGGTTTAATAGTTCAATCTTTGTCCCAACTGAAAAATAGTGGGGAAAAATATACACTATGTTTCTTAATTATTTCTGCATATGGCATGACTTATGTATTGTCCCCCTCCTCCACAAGACTAAGGCTATCGTACAAAGGGTAAAATCCAGCAGGTTGTGACAGGTTCTGGAGAACCGGTAGCGGAAATTTTGAGTAGTTTGGAGAACTGGCAAATGCTACCTCTGGCTGGCCCCAGAGTAGGGTGGGAATGGAGATTTTGCAGTATCCTTCCCTTGCCACACCCATCAAGCAACACCCTGTCCACCAAGCCACACCCACAGAACCGGTAGTAAAATTTTTTGAATTTCACCTCCGTATCATACCCCAGCCTTATGTTGCCATTTCTCTTAGTTCTTTTACTTTGCACCACCTGAAATAATATCTCACCTCCATGCAGAAGATCAGGCTAAGATCTCTAGATGTTGCTCTGGAGGACTGCAGAGAAGAATGGAGATGAAGGAGTAGCCCATCTAAAACGGGGTTCTTTGAATGCATCAAGGCTCTGATGAAGGAAGCAATGAAGCGCCAATTATCTTAGTATCAAAGGATCTGTTTCTTCTGAAGATTACCCCAAAACTAGACTCCCCAAATCTTCCAAAAAGCTTTCTATTATAATTCTATTATAATCTTGAACTCCCTCCCATCCTTTAAGTTCAAATATGCCAACGTTGCCATTACTCTGTGTAATTTCATTTTCATCATATTTCAAATTCCAAGTTCCATTGGCGAACTTGCTAGTTCAAAGCAAAAAACAAAAAACCCCATAGGGGAATTGTGTTGAATTTCCACAGAATTTCAGATTTAAAAATGCTGAGCTCAAACCTAAGCCCTTGATGGCAGACCATATCAATTTAAGAAACATCTTTCTTAGTTCTTAGCTTAAAGATCTAGAGCAGGGGTAGTCAACCTTTTTATACCTACCGCCCACTTTTGTATCTTGGTTAGTAGTAAAATTTTCTAGCCGCCCACCGGTTCCACAGATATGGTGATTTATAAAGTAGGGAAGCCAATTAAATTAAAAAAAGGAAAGTGCTTCAGTATCGGACACAACCCCTACCACCCACCATGAAAGCTGGAATGCCCACTAGTGGAAAGCTGGAATACCCACTGGTAGGTTGACTACCACTGTTGTAGACATCTATGTGTATGTTCTGATCCAACAAGGATCTACGGAGATCTCTCTTACTGAAGGTGCCTTTCTCCTCTTGCTATTACATGGTCTGGTGTGAGGCTTCCTTTGGAGAATGTTTGGAAGCTGTAATAGATGAACTGTTGGAATACCTCCCTTAAGGCGCCTCTACATCTGCAACATCTCCACAACATAACAGGTACATATCACTGATTTTCTGCCAGTTGGAGATTATTTCACCTGTGCAACTCAGGAAGAAATTCCACTGACATGCCTGCATTTCTTCATAAGTGAGAAGGAAAGAATTTGGGTGTGAGTTGGTAAAAGTACAGTATGTCAAAGAAGATCACTGGGACTCCTTAGAAATCAGGTGATATGTAAATTTAATATAAAAATAATTGCAAGTCTGACTAGTTTGAAAAAGACAAAAGAGTTTGGTGGACATTGTGGGCGTTGAAATACCTAGAGACAGCAAAGTAAACAAGAAAGAAGTAGAGAAAATCAGGAAATATAGGATTCGCAAATGGAAGTAGAACGATGGAACAACTGCAACCCCCCTCCCTGAATGTATCCTTCCCACACCACACACACCCCTGTGCATACACTCATGACCCCATGCATGTGTGCATGACCCCCACATGTGCAGCGCCCTACTCATGTGCATGTGGTGCCCAAGTGTTCCCCTCATACATGCATGGCAGAGACCCAAAAACCAGCTGGCCAGGAGGAGGGACGTATGCATGTGCAGTGGAGCTGATCTGGGGTGATGGCTCACCTGTGGCATGTTTGCCATAGGTTCGCCATCACTGTCCTAATATCCTTTCTAACCATGACAACCTAATTTAATCAAAATAATATATCCTTTTTTTCAGTTTATTAAATATTTGTAACAAATTGCTGGTGGGTTGGAAAGATGGTTTTTGTTTGTTTTGTTTTCTGGTCATGGACTATAGTGGACTATTTGATTGACCTAACTCAGCTTCCTGTTTATGTTGGTTGTATAATCAACATGATCTGATAGAAGACATTTTCTTTGCAGAAGCAAGGTTTTGCTTTGCAATATGTTGACTAGTATCTAGGGACTTTCTTATATCTTTATTCTGAGGGGGGGGGGTTTCAAACCATTTTCATTTACCATATTTGATACATGTCTAGAAAACTATTAATTTGATTAATTTGCAATATTTCTACTAAAGTACAGTACAATAACTTGGTTTTCTTCTTCTTATAAAGTGAAGAAAGGCAAAATCATAACTGACTGCTTAAATAGATGAGAGTAAGCATTAAGGGTGGGGATGCAGTGGGAAATAGTCATGTTGTCAGATTAGTGTTATGCATCATGACATAAAGGTCAACAATGGAGACAGAAATGGGAGAAAGAGCATGAGACTGCCATAGAATACAGTAATTTACATACTAAATTAAAGTGATAATCCATCTAGGCATCAACCCTTCTCTAACAGTAATGTCTAGCAGTTGCATTACTACAGAACATTAAAAAATCCATGATAGACAAGTTAATAATCCTGCAGTCAGTCCAGTCAGTAACTCTAGTCAGTGAATTCAGAGTTTTGTGCTATCAGATACACAGGCTGTTATCATTTATACATTTCAAAACTTTCTTAATGAATGTTAATAAGAGCTACATGGTTATGTAGACCTTTACGTCAGTAAATAATCAGCTTTGCCTTTTGTCCTCATTTTGTAGTGGTGAGTTCCATAGGTTTTAGTAATAATTCTAGTACCTGAAAAAAACCACCAACATTTAAAATCCTGCCAAAATTTTTGCCCAACCTGCTGTTTTTTCAGCATTTCTACTTAAAACTTCAACATAATCCCATCATGCAAATGTGTTACTTGGTCCCTATCTGTGGTAATTAGGGATTCAGTTAGAAAATTAGCTGGTTTTTCAACTTGCTACTCTGCTATTATCTGCCACTAACTTTGGTCCTTCAATTGTCCTAAAAGGGCAACATAGCCCACTATTTTCTGAATTTCTATATTTTCTATAGCTGACTTCCTCTTGCAGCAGTGAAATTATTTTATTGCTTTAAATAATAACAATGGCAGCCTTCTCGTTTATTTTGTGACATTATAAGCCCACCCAGAGATCACTCACAGAATATAAATGCTATATAATATAAATACAAATAAATTTATTTAAAATATTGCCTCTTTCCATCTCTAAAATGTGCAAGGACATTCTTCAATGTTATTCGGCAAGGAACTCTTTACAAATGAAATGGCTCATTTGCTTTCACATTTGTGTGTGGTGTATGCATACAGACATGTGCAGTCCTATTTTAAAAGTGAAAAACGATCAGTAAATCCCTATGCTGTATTAGCACACACTGTGAGATATAGATGCTTTCACTGTTTCCTTGCCTTTGTTAATCAATTTTAACCCTTTGGTTTCCTGTAATGATTTCTTCTTTATCTTTACAGGCAAGCAGGGGAATAAAGGAGCGGCAGGCAGATAGATAGACCAATATTTTTATTGCGTGGTTTTTCTTCTGCTTCTGTGATCTGCTGCAACATAAAAAAACTAGTTATGAAAATATTCTTTTTATTTTATTTTTTAAAGTGCAATTATATTTTTTGTGCAAACGCTGATATTGTTGCTTTAATCCTTGTCAACAAATTAGCTTTTTTGCTTGGGACAATTTTTCTAATACTTACTATCATCTCTCCATTGATGTTAGACATCAAGTATCAGGGGAGTAATAACAATCTTCACAGTTATTTAATAAATCCTGACGTATAGCTTCCTTTTTAGTTAATACCCTGGATAGGTTTTTTACAGTTATTTAAATATGTTGTTATAAAACATAAGAATTAAAAAATAGTAGTGAGATGCTATTCACCTGTTTTAGTTAACACATAACAATAATCTGATACAGTGATGGGATTCAAAACATTTTACTACCGGTTCTGTGGGAATGGCTTAGTGGGTGTGTCAGGAGAACAATACTGTAAAATCTCCATTCTCTCCCCACTCCAAGGAAAGGTTACTGCAAAATCCCCATTTCCTCCAGATCAGCTGGGACTTCAGAGACAGAGACTAGATGAGGGTGGGGTCAGTCAGAGGTGGTATTTACCAGTTCTCCGAACTACTCAAAATTGCTGCAACTGATTCTCCAGAACTGGTAAGAACCTGCTGAATACCACCTCTGGCATGATAGGTGAAGGTTTTTATTGGCAATCAGCCCCCTTTTTCATCTGAGTCCACTCTGAATAAAAACAATAGCAATAGAAGTTCAAATTCCTTTGAGGACCAATTTGGTCTAATGGTTAAGGCACTAGGCAAGAAAGTGGGAGACCATGAGTTCAAGTCCTGCCTTAGCCATGGAAGTAGTTGGGTGAGTTGGATCAGTCATTCTCTGATTTTACATTTGACAACTATCACAATAGCAATATAAACAATGCTCTTGATATGTTTTGCTGGTTCTTCCTGAGAGATAAAAAAATGTTTGAATAGAGCAGGAAAGCAAAACAAAACACTTTAGCAGCTGAATCAAGAATGTGAAACAACTTGGTTTATGAAATTCAGATAGCCTTCCTCCTCTTACTAATTTTGACAAGTTCCTGAAGACTGCTTTATTTTGGCAGGCTTTTGTTGTATCTGGAATTTTAATGTTTGTTTTTTTTATAGTTGACTCCATCTTAATGTTGATTGCTTTATATTTGTTGAATCTGTAATTGGAGATGTGAAAAGCTGCTCTGTGTTGTTCTTTTCTATCCAAAGAGCAAGAGATAGATAGATAGATAGATAGATAGATAGATAGATAGATAGATAGATAGATAGATAGATAGATACATACATACATACATACATACATACATAGATACATAGATACATACATACATACATACATACATACATACATACATACATAGATGATGGACGGACGATGGATAGACAGTACATGCAATAGTAACACAGCTTCCTATTATTGCAGCAATGAATGCTTCCAAGCCTGCAGAGAGGAAACTCAGATTTCAGATTACATTAGAAGATTTAATAGTCCTCCTTGGGAAACTAGGATTGCCGCTTGTAATCTCTAAAGATATAATGTTATTTTATGCTGTGTTTCAATTCACTTTCTCATTCAGAGCAGTTCTCTGAAGGCTAATCGTAATCACAATATGCGCCAGAAAATGTTTGTGCCAACCTGAAGTTTTCACTGAAGTTGGATTTATTTTTTCACCCACCATTTTATCCCGCTATTACTTGTCAAATATTGTTGATTCTCACAGTTTGTAGTGCAGTCCCTAAATGCCTTTATGACACTCCAAAGAAAAATGTGTACAGCCTTTCATCATCTCCATGCAGTTTAAATTCATCTCCCTGGAACACTAAGTTCCCTTTTTATTTGCTAAACTGTTGGACTCCTACAGTAGCACACATTCATTTTCAGACTTTGTTCTATTGAATGATGCCAAATAAAACTTAAAAGAGATGAGATTTCTCCAAAGTTTGTCCAAATTTATGCATGTACAACATACCTGTGTTAAAAAATTCTTCTCTGACACACGCACACTTATTTCCGGGTTGTCCCCATGGGCCACAAAAGCATTCCATTGCCTCTGTTGCCTTCAGCATATTATATTCCACCATGGATATCTTTAAAGAAGACTAGAATCTTCTTTAGCTGGCCTTTTTATCCACTTATTGAATAATTCCCAAGGATCTGGATAGGCAGAGGTTGCTTGGTAGTGTTAATGGTATTGTTGCAGGATGCAAGCTGCTCTGAGTAAGTTTCATTTTGCAACTGACTGATGGTGATTTTGTCAATGCCAATTATTATCTGTTCACAACAATTTGAAGTCATACCTATCTATTCTTTACCTGGTCTTCATATGCATCAAGTTCTTCCCAAGAACCTAGAGAAGGACAAGCGGGAGAAGATTTGCAGAGTGCATCCATGAACACCAACAGGCAGTCAGAAGACATGATTCATTTCAACATGAATAGTCTTAACTATTTTTTAATAGGAAGTAAGGAGCATCAGCCCAAAGAAAAATGCATTTGAGGTGACATTAGAAGAAAAGATTGCTTCCGAACTGTAGAAGAAAAATAGATCTGGAAGTTAATTTTGTGACAAGAGGATAGTAAGTATCCATTTCTTTCCTCAAAAAATGGTTGCTGACCCATTGTGGCAACAGACAACCAGATAGTATGCATAAACCCTAGATGTCTCCATAAGTAGAGTGTCAACCCTGAAGTGAACCTGGCTGGGGCCATCTTGGAGGCTTCAGGGTTGCCACACAACAGAGGGAAGGGGGAAATATTTAGACAGAGGTTTGATAGCCAAAGGTTTCATCTGGGAACCAAGAACATTCTCACAGGTGGCTGGCCAGAGGAGGAGTGAAGTAACCAAGTAACCGGCCAACAATTGGATTGGACAGTGTGACCAGCAACTTGGGGGAAAGAGGAAACTTTTACTTTTTAATAATGTGAAAGCCGCAGGAACTTTAGAGTCGGCTTTCACCAGTTGTGCCAATATGATGTTTCCAATAAATTGTACTTTGAGGAATTCACTTGGGGACATTACTTGGAATGCTTACATAGAGAAGCTGGGTTTGCATTTTGATTTCAAAGAAATTGTTTTATTCCTTCAAGTTACTCAGATGTTAATCACTGCTATCTGAACTGGAGAGTCAACCATGTTATTGGAGATCTGCAGAAGCATTAAAAACAAAACTAAAAAAAGTCTTATTAGTTGCATGAACAGTAATGAATTTGGTTTATGCATGTTATTTAAGGGCACTTCCTAACCTTTGCATTGGAAAAATTGGTCCTCTTTTCTTCTTGGAAACAATGGCTACCTCATAATGCATTAATATGCTGACTCTGTAAACAGCTTTGAGAGGCTTGTAAAGCACCGTGATGCATTATATAAGTCTAAGTGTTACATACTGATGTTTCCACTTTTTCATTTTGTACTCCATAAATCATGTTAACAACTACAAGTAAAAAAATTAAAAAAGAATATAAACTGAAATCTAAGAAATTTTAAAGACAAAGTGCTAGCCCAGGGAGGAGGGAGATATAAATATTTAAGGAAGAGTGACCACGCAGGGTATGAAATAATTTTGAATTATTTTTAAAACTCCTAATTTAGGTGGGATAATACCAAAGGGCACATTAACTAGAGTGGACAATGAAAAACCCTCCAGATGAACCATGACGCCTTAAGGTTCATACTAGTCTTTTGTTTGTACGTTTAAAATATTTATGGATTTTGAATCATACAATGCATTTTTACACAAAGTAAAAGTACATTTTATTTCAATACAACAATGTAAATCTTTCAACATATAACAGAAGAACTAAGAATATAAAGGTGTCTATAATTAGGTTGGCTGCAGAGTCATGAGGTCTCAAATACAAAGGTATGTTTTAAACTTGTACATAAACTGTAATTAAAAACAGGACATAATTTATTTCGATAGTATTTTCTACAGAAGGGATGTCATAACTGAAAAGTGTTGTTATTTTTGGAGTTTGTCACTTAAATAAATCTATTATATATTCCTCACCCACAAAACATTGAAACATTGAAGTCAAATTGGCAAAAGATATAGCATTACTTACAGACCGATATGTTCTAGGATTTAAAAAGAAATTACAGAGGAATTGTTCAGTATAGATACAGACCAAAGGAGAATGAAATTAAACCTCAATATTTTTTATTCTATCCAATAATGTAGTGAAAGCAACATTGAGTACTTTCTGATTAATTAAATACTTGCTGTTGTTGGTTAACAATGGCAGGAATCCGTTCCCACAACATTTTTGGCAAAGTCAATTATTTTAAAACAAGTAAGATCAATCCCTGAAATCAAATTCAGTGCGTTCTCAAGGGCTACCAGTGATGAGAAGAATAAAATGGGAATCTGAAATAGAGAAAGCCCTTTCTGAACCTTCATTTATTATATTTGTCAGGAAAACTAATCATGGTAGAAACACAAATGGGAGACTTCCTGCTCTTGGAAGGACATTGTTAAAGCATTTGGAGACACATAAGGCAAATACATTGCCTAATGAAGAACAATGAAAAGGGATGCTCTATTAAGCTACTAATCACTAGCCTCTGTTTTTATTTTTTGTTTTTTTTTAATATGGCTTGAAGGAGAAGCATAATGCAGAGGGAGATTTTTTTACAGATGTTCAAAGAAGCAAGGAGGATCATGAAAGGTCAAAAGTGCAATGCAAGTTCAGAAGGTATAAAAGGTAATTGCAAGTAAAGTGAAATAAGAATTAGAGAAAAGTCAAATCTAGCTCTATTTCAATGATATACTTTTTTGCTTTACATTTCAAATGTATTGAAAAATATTTAATGTG
Source organism: Tropidonophis doriae (assembly GCA_026931265.2). Classification (NCBI taxonomy): domain Eukaryota; kingdom Metazoa; phylum Chordata; class Lepidosauria; order Squamata; family Natricidae; genus Tropidonophis; species Tropidonophis doriae. The sequence goes on along the minus strand of JAPKID020001152.1, from coordinate 5,929 downwards.
GGAACTAGATGATGAACTAGAGAAATGTGTGAATTCGTTAAATTGCATATCATACCTACAGTATTACATTCATTATTATCCACTGTTTTATTTTTTGTCTTGTTTAGTCACTGAATTACTCAACTATCACTCAAGAACATTCTCCTCCTGTGGAAGCCTGCAACAATGCAGGACTGTATCAAAAACAAATTCACAAATATTACATATTACCAACAATTTTAATAGAAGCCAAGAGGCTAGAGACTGAAAGTATGTCTCAACAGGCAAAATAATATGAACTATTCAATTAAAAAAAGGCAACAAGTTCATGTTTGAATCTAAAATAAGGCTGTTCATAAAAAATTCTAAGGAGGAAATGCACTATAGTACACTATGATACACCTTCTGTACTCTCCACCATGGGTGGTGGCTGATCTTACTAACAGTACAGTAGACAGTTAGCTTAGCAGGTGTAATCATCGCAACACTGACCCCACTCCCCTTTAGTCTTTGATTCCATTTGTATTCTACTTGCAAAGGTCCCTGATATTCTGTATACACAGATAGTCTCTAAATGTAAAACCATCTTTCAAAATTTTGTTTCTTAATCCCTTTTTAAATATACAATACAGCCACTCCTTGACCCAATTATGTTCTGCAACCACTTAGTTATGCGCAGTGCATAGGCACCCACATACAATAGTATAATTAAAATGTAAGGCAAGCTTCCCACCCATCCCGGATGCACCAGAGAAGAGAAGGAAGATCAAAAGCTCCAGATGCTCTAACTTGTTTCATTGGAGAAATTGCCAACCAAACCAGACATGAACAGAATATAATTAGGTTAGAAATAACAGGATCTAAGATCAAGATGAAGAATGATGAGCAAGTGGATGACTAAATATTTTAGCATTTCATTAATGAATGTCATCAGGATAACGGAACAGGATTTTATTTCCTCAAATAGCAACAAAAATGGAATGTGGCATAGAACATGTAATTTTCTTGAAACTGAATGTATGCATTACCCTATGAAAAAAAAGGTCTGTCTTGCAACAGCCATCTGGAACTGTTTAACTGAGTTCATGCCTTACAGTTATGCAGCTCACTTTTGATCTTATTAAAATTTGAACCTCAGGATTACAAAATACTCCAGTTTCTACACACAATATACATATGCAAAAAAATGATGGACAGCTTTGCACAGGCACATTTCAATGTATTTTTCCCCTCTTTGCAAACTTGGTTTCTGTTTGGATTTGGGGATTTTATTTTTAATTTTGTGTCACTAAAGCAACTAGATGGGAAAAAAGAAGGTGATTAGATGAAAGAAGGCAGAATCATGGGCAGCAGAAGTGATGCAGAAAAACTAAGATTCATGTGATTCATGTCAAAAATAGCCCGTTTAGAAAGAGATGATTCTCAAGAAAATCACAAAAAAATATTTGTAAACCCCAAAAAAGTCCAAAGTATTCTGCAAGTTTATGTGGACAAAGCATTATTTTATACGCATTTTATTTTTAATATGTAAACGTTATATATGCAGAGCATATGAGGTTGAATTACAAGCCACAATATTCCTATTTAAAAGTTTGCCTAATTACTTGTATAATTTACATACTATTTATATGTAGATAGACACAGAGAAAAAAAATCTGGTGTGTTCCACATTTTTTTTCAAAATAGAGTTTTTACTCAAGCACCTATGAAATTTCTTCTCCACTGTGTTTTAAGTGAACATTAAAAAGCAAAATACTACAAGGTGAATAAGATCCAATATTATAATATTGCAATACTCTAATGTTTTAACATTCTCAGCCATTCTTCTTTGTAAAGTTACTGGCTGTTTAGTAACGGCAGCAAAAACACAACAATTAGATTGCTCAATGGAACACCTTGTAACACTGAATGTTTTGAAGTGTACATTTAGATAACAATACATGCCCATGTTCTATTGGGAATTTAAAAGGCCATAATCTGCTCTGGTCAGGTTATTCAAGCAACTATCTTCCTTAAAACAAGTTTGTCATTGTTGCACAAAGAAAGCCTTATTGTGCCACAGCTGACTTCTAAGAATGCACAGAAAGTCATTCTCTGTTGGGGCATCCACAGTATGATGTTATCCTCCCTGAAATTTAGAACACTTTTAATAATGAATGCTCTCATCAATTAAATAAACTCGATTGCAGAAAATGTGACTTCAGCAACAGAGTGGTCAATGCCTAGAAAGCTCTACCCAACTCTGTTGTTACATTCTCTAACCCTCACAGCTTCAACTTTAAATTGTCTACCATGGACATAATTCCATTCCTAAGAGGTCCATAAAAGGGACGTGCATAAGCGCACCAGCGTGCCTACGTCCCTGTCCTACTGTACCCATTTATTTGTATTCATTTCTTTCGTTCATATACATGTTTATATTTATACCTGCTATCGTGTACAAATCCAAAATAAATATGTTTGTGGCATTTTTCTATTAGTTTTATCAGCTCAAATAATTTCAACTTTACAAAATTTTGATTTGCTATTATAGATATTTATTTGTATATTTAATTGTACCTTATTATTGTTGTAAAATATTTAAATTAGTTTACAGTACAATGGTGCCTTGGGATTCATTATCAGAGAGAACAATGAGTAGCAAAAACTGTGAGTACCAAACTTTTTTTTCCTGTAAGGAATAATGTAGTGAATCACAAGGCAGCCAACATCAACAAGTTCTAGCTTGTGCACTGAATACCAAACAATGAGTACTAAGATAAAATTTTCGCACCAAAATTCACTGAGTACCAAATTCAATGAGTTTCAAAGCTGTTGAGTACCAAGGTACAACTATAAATCATTTTGGTTAAAGTCAAAATGACTTCAATTAAGCAGTTCATTCATCTCAGTTTTGATTTTTTAAAAATCTGAATAATTCTAGAAAACCCAGACCCAATATTTGGATTAGACAACCAAATTCCTCGGGTTTTCAACTGTTTTACTTGTCTTACAAGCTGAAGGTCTTCCTTAAAAATGGCTTAGATGTCCCACCATCATCTCTGTGCAGGCAGCCATCTCTTTACACTCTATCATCCAACACTTGCAACTGCTTTCTTCTTCTGCTTTCTCCATTCTCAATGCATTCAGTGTGAACAGAAATACTGTGGAGTCCATAGTGTTCTCTGAGCTTGTTTTCTGCAGGCATTTCTTTACCCATCTAGATAACATCTTCAGTGCTAGGAAGGAGCGGGCTTTGTTCTTTGTATAACAATAGCTTTCCTTCTCAGAGTTGATTGAAATGCTATTTTCTCCTTGGTAGTTCCTTGGTTAGGCTGTTGCTTTACTGCTCACCTAAGTAGGTAACAAAACATCTGCAGGAAAACAATCAAGGTCAGGCAGCACCAAGGACAACCCTGAGCTACATGCATTCTCGTATAATGGTACCACAAATACTATGTTTTGTGGGATTTGGGGTTATACAGAGAGCTACCCTCAAAGTAAATTCAAAATTCAAATAACATCATGAAAGTAAAGTAAAACATAATGAAAAGCAACAGGGAGGAACCACAATAACACAATCCTTTTTATGTCTACTAAGAGAGAGGTCTCACTCAGTTTAATGGATCATAATCACCCAAAGATGATATAGAACTTTATAAAGCACTGGGAACATAAGAAGACAAAACCATGCCTGATTTTTTTTTAAAAAGTCTTTATGAGAGAAAAACATGTTTCTTAATGTTAATCGGGCTGCTTTAAAAATGATATATATACACACACACAGTCATTCATGCACTTACACACTAAAGCATATACATCAAGGTAAGGCTGATGAAAAAAGTGTAGCTTACAAATAAAAATTAATAAAATTATATCAGATACTCATTATATATAAAAGCAGGGAACATAGCTAATATTTTTGACCAGCATTGGGAAAAAACAGAGGAGATTCTAGGAAGTTTTAAAGGGAGTCTTACAACCTATTTACTGAACAAACCAACAAACTTTTTCAGCTTCAATGCAGTCAGCCCTGTTATCTTCTTACTGAATAGTGCCACCCAAAGGATCATTTGCAACATAAATTCACCTACAGTGCATAACAAAGTGATGTTGTATTCTAAGAAAGCATTTTCAAGTGGAAAAAGATATCCCAAAATAAATGTTATAAGGAGCACTGACTGATCAAATGTTACCATGATTAATGCCACTATACTGTATACACAATGCAATCAAAGAATATATATATTTTGCCTGAAAAAGGTCTAAGGTTCAGTTCTGGCATCTCAGAAAAAAAGGGGGAAATATTATGGTAGAGGAAAATCCTTCTGCATACTGTAAATAATGAACAAATAACCCTAAATCCATTTCTGTAAAGAGCTGGAAAAGAACCATTGTAAAATGGAAAGACAGCATGATTTTGGGAAAAGGAAGCCTAGGGAAAAAAGGCCTTATGATACTGGTTATCATGACCCAGGGAATTAACTGTTATTTCTTCTACAACTATGAAATTGGAGGGGGGGGAGGGGTAGATAGAAGGAGATACAAGATTTTATATTGGAAATCCACCCACAAAAATTATTTCCTCTTTTAGAATCAACAAGTGTTTTAGCAAGTGCTGGAAGGAGGCAGTTGCCTGTGATATCCTCTTCCTCCTCATCTGGAAACACTGAGGCATAAAGGAATGATTAATGAACATAACCCATTTCTCCTTATCTGTTCAATATAGACAGAGAGAAAGTATTTGAAGCCTTATGGCAATAATCAAAGGCATATAGGCCTTGGTGTTTCTGTGCCTGAAATATGCAGCAATTTGTGAAAGGCTGACCTTACAGAACATGGATCACTAATGTGAACTGGGACTGACTGCTTTGATAGTTAAGGCCGCTATCTGTTCCAACCTTTGCTGACAGCCTTTTAGTTAAAGATACCAAATATTGATTCTGGTACTTTTGGTGTTTCATTGAAGCGCAGTCTGTTCCCAACTGAGGGAACATACAACACATATTGATTTTCTATTAAAAAGTCAGGCCAATTGCTTTGTAAAACAGAACAAAAAAGATTCAACTGATGAGCCACTAAGTTTTCTTAAATAAAATTGTTTCATAAAAAAAATAAAAATGAATGTATAGATTATCCCCGGGACATCTTTACAAATTAATTACTTAATATTTCCTCTAGTGTGTCTTTTTTTTATTTTTTTAAAGCTTTTGTTAGCAGAAACAAACCAAAAACTTTAAGCTTAAAGCTCCTCAAGGAATTGTCCCTCATGAATGCTAAACAAATCAAAACTTCAAATTAAAGATATCAAAAGGTTGTCCTTGATGTAAATTCATCTTGAAGATCTAAAAAAAGGCAAAATGACTACAAAGAGGAAACCATTGTGTAGCAAAGTGTAGCAATATTCAAAACAATTTTATGCAAGCCACTTTTGAGTTTCTCTTCCATTTTTGATCCAAATGTTCAAAAGGCAATTTGAAATGTCATTGTAACAGAACTAAGATTTAAGTGACTCATGGCCATAAAAGATGTATTCACAACGGCATTCAAAATACTGGAAATGTATAGGAGGAAAACAGAATGGAAGAGGGAAAGATGGAAAATATATCTCTTTCTTCTCATAGCTGTGATTAATACTTTTCAAAGCCCTCTTACTGTTTTCAGTTTATTGTTGCATAAAGCCATCTGTGAACACTCATTACACACCTTGTATAATCACCAAAGTTAGAGATTTTCATTAATTATTATTTTGATTTATTAATTAATATTAATTTATTTAATATTAAAATATTTAATACAAGTATTCTGTATATATTGTGGTGTGGCCTGGCCTGGCCTGGCGTGGCATGGCGTGATGCGATGTTATGTTTTGATATGCTAGCTGGATACCCATGCTTCACTACAAAACTCTGTTTCAACTGCAACTGGCAGTTGGAATGGAGGTCTTTTCCAATGGGGAGGGGGAGTAGAA
>JAPKID020001151.1:0-15459 GCA_026931265.2 Tropidonophis doriae | reverse complement strand
CGGCCTGCACCCCTGATATGGATGCCTTCAAAATTTTCTCTGTATATTCCACTTACCCTTTTCCTAAGAAAAAATTGCAAAACCAATTAAACTTTTTGAATAAAAAAAAAAGAAGAATATTCTGGATGGAGTTGGTCAGTGTGAACCTAAATGGATTCCAGAGGTTGGTGGATGATTGGAAGGCCTGGAGGAATGTTGTCCATGAGGTCATGATGGCTTGGACACGACTTCGCAACTAACAACAACAACAGTAAGAAGAACTAGATAGAACTGAAGGAAGTGACTAGTTCCTCAGATCCATGGCCGTTCAAGGAACTCCACTAAATCTCAAATATCTGAAATATCTAAATTAAGTGAGATTATTCATTACCTCCAAGTTCTCATGCAGTACTTGTGTTTGCATAACATTAAGGCACATTTTAACTAACCCGATTATAGCCTAGCATATTGGTGTGAATTCAGCCTTGTTATAATTACAGCTCAATGTGCTTCACAAACCCAGCAAATTGGATGAGCAAGGTGAGTAGGTCATACAAATTCAATGAACATCAATGAGAAGCAGCTTACACTGGCTATGCTTATGATTTTCTGCCGAAGTTGACAGAAACTAGCTCTCTTTCCTCTTTTATCCTCACCATCTTAGTCTTCCTCACTTATATCCCATTCAATCTTTTTCTGTCTCTCCTCACACACTTATTTTATGTTTCAAATAGGTCATGGCTAACAGTATCATAGTTTAGCCAACCAATTGCCTTGGTTGGTGAACACTTTGAATCATCAATTGATAAAGGTGTCTGGGTTCTCCAATCACAGTGAGTCATACTCAATGAACTTGTTGTGGAAACCATCTATTAAGTTATATTGTTACACAAGCAGGATTAAGAAGAGTTCTGTGATATTGAGATCTCATAATTGGTCCCCTTTGATCTACTCAGTTTGTTGAACAATATGGAGAGGGAGACATGATAATTGCCTCCCTCTCCATATTATTAGATTATTAGTTTTAGGAACGACCAACCCCAACATTTTCCTCAGCCATATTACTTCTAGCCAATTGGAGTGGAAAGAGAAGAATGTCAGCATTCCAGATAGCATCCAAAATTAAATCAGAGTTCAAGGCAACATACTGCTCAAAGTTCCAATTTATTAAGACAGCCATGGTGGCACATCTGGGAAAACTCGAATCTGAAGCTTCTTAGTTTTCCCACACAAGTTAAAGTTCATGATCTTGCCCCCATACCCACAAGTCCACCACTTGGTCCAATCTTTCACTGTCATGCTGGCAGTTCCACCCATCCAGTTCTGGTCAGGTGCAGACAGAGGATGACCTTGGCAATCTAGAAAGGAATTTTATTTTGGCTACATAACATTCTACTCGGTACTATTCCCCCCTTCCAATTCCCCACTACAGAAACAGCATAGTAGAATAGAAGTGTGGCAGGCCAAAGATCCAAAAGGAGCATTACTGCAGGACTGACAAAGAGGGAACAGTATGTAAATTGTTCTATGTGGCTTATCTATGTGGGGTAGATAATGTTCTGTTGTGGCCCAGCCGGCTCGAGATGAGCTGCTGATGGCTTCCTCTAGTGAGGAGTCCTATGAGCCGGCTCTAGAGGAGGAAACCCAGTTTGTCCCGGATGTCAGGCTAAGGATTGAGAGGAGGCAATTAGCAGAACAACGCCATCAGAGATAATCATTATCAGCTGCCTAATTGCCTGGCCCTTCCCAAGAGGCTTTAAAAGAAATCCTCTGTGAAGAGTAGGTTTGCAGGAAACAACAGAGAAGCTACAGAGTTGGAGAATTGTGTTGTGTAATCTTTCAGTCTAGTTCAGGTTAGTTCAGGCAAGCTGCCAGGTAGCAGTCTGTCTAGTTAATTATCTTGTGAAGGGAGGGAGTCAGAACAGGTATCTTTGGGCCTGTCACTTTTTCTTAGCCAATTTGCCTCACAGGGTTGTTCTTGTTGTTGGGAAAGTAGGAGGAGGAAGGAATTTAGGTATGTTTGCTGTCTTGAGTTATTTATAAAAATAATAAAGGCAAGATAAAACAATAATCTTAACAAAACCTCTTCAGCTTTTACTTTGAGGAGGGAATATTCAGGCTATGTGATCATTTTTGTTGCTTTTTCTAGAACTTCTCTCATTTCCTATCTTTGAATGAATCAACTATAACTTTGTAAGGAGTTTTAAATATGTCTCTTCCATGGATTATTCAAATGACACGATCTGAGCTATGTTCATTTCCTGTCTCCTCTTATTTGGAGTTTGGCACCATGTTTTATCATAATTTTATCATAATTCCCCCTACAAGTGAGAAAAACAGAATAAACAAAGTCTGTGTTATAAGCATGAGATATCACAGAGGCAAGTAAAATCACATATGCCATGATGGTGTAATACAAATGACATAAAAATATCATTTGTGTCAGTCACATCCTGTCATTGTGACAGTCATGAATACAATTTACATTATTACATTGAAACAATAACATAGTGATGTTGTGTGATGTCATAAGGTCTTTCGATTAAGGGTTATAAACTAGATTTAATTTAACTAAAACAAAGAAGCAATCCAAGGGTGGTGGGACAAGACTGCAAAGCAGAGTTGACCCCTGTAGCTTTCTACTGCAGGTTTCACATCTCTGTCCCCAATAGATTGGGTCCTCTTCTTTATGACATTAAGAAATCCAAATAATAAATAAAACGTATTCATCGAAAGAGTGAATTTAAATGAATGCTTTATTTTGGTTTGGATCTTAGTGAGATAAGTAGATGACCTATGACGATGTAGCTTTCCAATCAAGTTACGAATAGAACCCTCGTCCCAAAAGCTATTTATGACACAATTTCAAAGTTATGACAATACACTCCCTCCCATAGTCAGGGGAACTATTTGCCAACCAAGTTACCTTTACAGCCCTTTGTGGCATCCTGTGATCATGTGACCATAATTTTGAATGTTTTTTGCTAATAGTCAACATTTACTGCTAGTTTCCATCAAATCCTCCATCCGTTTGGTACAATGAAATTGCTAAACAATCACAGCATTCATTTAATTATAAATGTTTGTCTTAGATTACATCGAAAGAAATTTGGAGCAATTTTGCTTTGAATTATTTTTTTGAGTTTTTACATAAAATCAGCTTGGATTTTGTTCATATTGGCTATGTGATGGTCAGAAGACAGGTCATCCCATCACCAGATGCATAGTGCATGGGTTTATATGCCTACACCTCGTTTCTACAGTCTTTTTACTTTATGTTTTCAATACCATTTCCAAATTGTTTTAAATATTATTTATTTATTTCTTCTTAGTATTCTTCTACTTTCTACCTTGTGAGGTCAGAAGTCCTTTCTATTTTTGACTTCAAAATACCTTACTGTTCTGTGTTGAAACATCTCATTTTGACAAGTATTGCTAAGTTGGTGACATAATGCTTCCCAGATTCCTTATGTCACAGTCTTGCTATCTAAAGATACATTTCTTAGTTACATGCAATCATATGAATCTGCTAAATCTTTGCACAGGTAAGCAATATAATGCCACCAAGCATTCCCGCTTCTTTCAAGAAACCATATCTCATGATACAATCTTGCATGGTTTATTCTCTGAAATACAATACATGCCATCTGTAGTCCCATGTATTGTGAATTACAACACATTAATTATTGGGGGTTTTACTAGAAGACCTCAAAGATCCTTTCCAACTCTGATATTCTATGCTCTATGAATTGTGATACTTCTGAATTCTTCTGCATTTTCATAGATGATCACTAGATCAACTGAATTGAATATATGCCTATAAAGATGTTCTCTTACTGAACTCTTAAGAATACAAACAGTGTCATTATCAATGTATTGTAAGTTGTCTTAGCTCCTGTTCCCAACAGAACTTACTTACCTGCCTTTGGGAAGTCAACAAAGATATTTTCCCATAGGGCATAAGGGAAAATGTCTGGTTCCTATTGGTGTTCCCTAAAGCGGATAAGCAAGAGTTATGCTTCTGATATAGTTTATTACCATCACAACTAAAGCAATGCTAACCTCATATCAATAAATTGATCTTGGCTTTTGAAGTAATCTAAGTTAATGATCATAATTATAGCTTATCAAAACGAGTCTCACAGTTTTATTATCTAGTATAACAAAGAGATTTCCTTTCATTTTTTCCTGACTTTACCACTGTTATTTCCCTTTTTCTTAGATTTTAGCATGATCAAAAGTAAATACATTTTCTTATTTTTTTTTCATTTGTTGCAGATGTATTATTGTCTTGTGACACCGTTTAATTTTTAGAGCATACCCATCATAGATATATCATGATCTCTAACACTTTGTCTATAAGATTTCTCAAAATTATTTGTGTATGTGTGCGTGTATCTTCACTCAAGAATATCAAGAATTAGACGCAACCCTGAAAAATCAGCATATTTTATTTTTTTTAAAAATTGCACTGTTTCTTCTTCTTTCTCCTCCTCCTTTGATTCCTTCTCCCACTCCCTTAAAAATCTGCACATATTGCGGCTGAATGTCTACTTGACTTTTCATTAGTTTCAAGCATGTAAATCAGGTTGTTTATAGGCTTGCTCTACCAGGTCTGCATATCTACAAAGTGTATGGATTTTTAATCTTTCCCTGTCCCTTTGGACCCGTAGCAAATGCAAATAAAAGGATCAGCTACATGTTATATTTGATCACATGGTATCTCTTCCATGGTTGTCCATTCCCTTTTGGAGGTAAGTTTCAAAAAATATTAGCTGAAGCAAGTTCTCCAAAAACCAAATCTTTCCCACATCCTTCCCTGCAGTTCCTCTTTAAGAGGTGTCAGCATGGCTGAAAGAATGAAGTGGCTCCACATTGTTTGCCTGAACTATTATGTGCTTAACATTTCCATGACAAAAGTGCCACTCGACTTCTCCCCGATTAATGCAGCTTGAGGGCTCTTGTCCTCCTTTAATAAAACGTTGTTGAAATCATTTATTTAGAGTCCCTGGTTACTACTGGGAGAATGGCCATCTTTGTGCCAAAATATAGTGTATACAGTTCACTATTTTGTAGTAGATCATTCCATTATTTGAGAAATTGATTAAATGGATGCCTTAGAAAGTATTTATGCTAATACTGCATCACTTTTGTAAGTGTGGGGCTTTTCAACTGTCCGCTCCATCCAATACTTCAAGTAAAATACAGTAGGCCTGCATTCACATATGCAACTGTTTCATCTTTTCTTCTCAGCCTAATGTTAAGTTTTATGTTAACTTCTTTCTGTGGTATATGTACATACATACTTATTTTCTCTTATTTGCTTCTTTATGATTTACCTGATCCTGTATTCCCCTATATAGGGACCAGACTTATTTAAATGTTCTGTCTATCCCGCATTTCCCTGTACTGAATAAAGTGTGGAATAAAGTGTTATGCTAACTCAACTAAATCAAATGAAAATATACACACAGACACAGACACAGACACAGACACAGACACACACACAGACACACACACACACACACAAGAGTTCTTGAAATTGCCCAAAACCCATTTTTGAAATTTTCCCAGTATGGTTACCAGATTGCTGAACATCAGAATGCAATTGCTGAACATCAGAATGCAATTAAACTTAGGCCTTTATTTGATCTCAAATTCCCAATTAAAGCAGTTTATGTTGTTTGAAATGAAGAAAAGTAATGATAGTGTTTAAATGAATACTTGTATTTTTGTCAGAGCTATTACATATTATTACCAGTAGAAAACTTCTAGATGCAAATATGCAAATATCTAATATCATTTGCATCTAAAATGGGCAATATTTTTAGCATTCAGAGAACGTAAGAATCTGGATACTCAATTTCACACTGTGCAATGGAATCAGAATTTTAAAAACCATAATTCTAGGGAATCATCAAATCCTGTTTCAAGTTACCTATATTCTATTACCAACATATAATACAAAAGTGGTTTGAAATATAAAATTTCTCATTCCACATTGTATGTGATTTTTAAAGGAATAATCTTCTCCATTTTTAAAGTTTTGTCTCTGATTATTGTCAGCTGCCTAGAGTTATGGAGAATTGGGAGCATGTAAGTTTAATAAATTATTATTATTAATCTTGCAACTTGGAAATCAGTTGGTTAAGACAGTTTGCTTTACTTTTCAGCCATTTTGTTTGCATATTTATTTTCAGGTGATCCATGCTTGCCCACTTACACTTTTATATATTGTTAAAAATAAACAGAGACCTTATGTTATATCCATTGTGCTTGTGTACAAAAGCCTCACAGTGCTCTTGGGTGATCAGTGAAGCTTGAATCTGCCTCTATTTACTGTATGGTCACTGTCAGTTCAATGAACTGCCTTCTTATTCTCCACCATTGTCTCACACTCCCTTAAACATTTGTCACTGAAGTGCCTCCAAAGACAAATAAACTGTCACTGAGAATTCAAATCTGGTAACTGGGAAGAAAAGGGGAACAAGGGTATCCAGTGGATTATTTTACATGAAATGGGGAGGGGGGGAGTAATAAGAGAGACAGTGGAAGGGAGGAAGCATTCTTTGCCCCCACTCATTTGGTCAGGGTGGGTCAAAGCTTGTAAATATTTCAGAAATCTTGTAAACATCGAAGAAGTCATTGCTGTATCTGTTTCTAAAGTATCCTTTGAGGCACGTCCTATTTTGGGCAAATCTCACCTGCTGGATAGTGTTGAATTGCAGTTGCTCAAGATAAATAAAACTCTTAGAAATGAATTTATGGAAATTGAATGGAAATGGAAGCCAATCTTCAGTAGCAAAGTGGAAGGTTTTTTTCTTATTATTTCCTTCATTATTACTGTTATTTATTATCAGTATTATAAAGTCATCATCTATAAATGTGTCAAAGAAACTAACAAGGAAATTGACTGTGATAGATATCAATGTCTATAGAATGATCATCTCATCCCTTTGATGAGCTCCAGATGTGCTAGACTTCACAATGACTAATTCCCAGCCATTAGAATCAGCCATGCAGACTAAAAATTGTGGAGGGACATCCAATACATCTGGAAGGCACCAGGTTGATACTGAGAATTTTGGGGTGAAGACATTCAATACATCAATTAGGATCCTTTTTTCTCTATGGAGTTCAACTTCAGTTGGTTTTTATTTAAAAAATTGCAAAGAATATATTTAGAATCCTCATTCCAGATGCCATGTAAATATAGGCATCTAGTTTTGGCAGGAATTTCTCAAATTAGGTCTAACTAGGAACTTCTAGTTTCTGTACCAGGAAATAATTGTTTTCCAATGTATTTTTCTCTGAGGAAAATCTATGGCCCAAGCTTCTTCCACAAGAGTACAAGGAATGGGTAGCTATTACTTCAGATCAAACATCAAAGTTGACAAAAATATTTCATTTCCTGTGATTGAAGAAATGAATTTAAGATCATCCTGAAGACTAGAAACTCAGTGGAGTATGTGGAACTTTTTATTTTAATGTCAGGTTCAATGAACTAATGAAAACACCAATATTCTTTAAAAATGATATAGTGCATTTTGGTGGTGATACTAAATTTACAATTTTGTTAATTGCTTCTAACAACTCTTAGGTCTGATGGTTTTCACATACCAAAAAATATTATCTAAGAAAACATAACAGTTCTTGCTGATCTTTCTTCCTCAGCAGTCAAGGTTTATTTGTTGCAGCTTTTAATCTTCTGACTTGTCTTCCAATCACAGCATTGAAAAAGAAGTTTTAAATAAACAGCAGGGATACAAGATAAATAAACTTTTTTTTAAGCAAGTGCCTAGCTTGGCACAGTTCAAACTCAATCCCCCGAGGACCAAGCTCTCTCTTTTGTGTTAATGTTTAAAAGATTTTCAAATGCTGAGAGTTTATTCTTACTGCAAACATTTCTATTTACAAGGTCAAGTGTATCAGCACTCAAGACAGCTTAAGAGCGTAATTATTTATCTAAGGGTGTTTGAGTGTAGATCAGTAGCTCTGGCAGAAAACCAGCCTTCAGAGGGCTGCAAAACAACTGCTAAGGCCAGTGTAAGACACAGGCTTGTCATTGTTGGTCACACATGGTTCATTATATCTGCTCTCTCCTGCATGAAAGGAAGATGAGCTGGTTTGCAAAGTGGCTTCAATTCAGCAATCATTATTCTAAATGTGTTACTCTTTACATACTTGACTATGGGTTTGGTACTTATATACAAACAGAGGCCTTCCTATCAATTACCATCAACAAAATTTTTGTATTTCAGTGTAAAATTGGGACACAACATTGTGTTTCTGTGGAAATGCAAAATGCATAACTGGAATAGCTGTCACCAATCACCAATCATACACCAACTTGTTGCCATAATTCATGTCTGTATTTACTATCTTTGCTCAAAGGAAATATTTTTTGAAGGGAAGTAATTACCAACTTACTTAAGATATAGCTGGCAAGTTCTCCAATTGCTCAGAGGAATACAAATGAATCCCATGAATTTATTTCATAGCAAGCAATTTGAAGAACAAAATCTATACCCAACTATTTCCATTTATATTCAACTCTGGTCCTATTTGGAGTGGTTTAAAAACAACTTCACCATAATTCTTGTTCAAAAATTTCTCTTTACTAATTTACACATAAAAATACACAATCAATAGATATTTAAACATAGGGCCTTTTCACACATTCTATAAAAATACAATGTTTAAGGAAGTCCAGAGAAACATGTATACAATTCTACAAAGTTCATAAATCCCTCAAGCAATACAAAATTTAAATTCAGACCTATTTGAAAAAGCTCTGTACATTATTTCATTTAGGGAATTACTTTTGTTTGTATTCCTTAACATACAAAATTATATCTGCCTCTTTGCAATAAAAGAATAACAGATGTATTATTTTTTGCAGATCGGGTACATTTAAAACTTTTAATTTCTTAAAAAATAAATTATTCCCAAAGTATACAATTTATAAAATTCTATGTACAAGTAACAACAGCTGGTAACAAAACCAGTTTTAAATACATTTTATATAAAATTTACCAGAGGTCAGCCCCCTGATAGGATTAGAGGCAATATAACTTTTCAGGATATTTTTACATATTGATTTTAAAAAGTGTTTTTTGAAGATGGCAGTGCAGAGCTCTTTAGAGACAAAGGTTGCATTGTTTAACAGCCAACAGTTCAGCATTTTTTTTCCTCCTAGGCTGAGGCAAGAGAGATTTGCTGGTGAATTTATGTATTGCAATTCTAACTGATGCAAAAATTAATAAAAACCCTGAACAGGAAATGAAACCATTACTGTAGAGAAAACAATTAACTTACATATCATCCCAGACATCTAGAATGAACTTGTGTATCGTTACAGGGATATAGAAAATTTATGTATCTGTCTTTATACTCCCCATAAAACCTGGAAGCTAATTAAACCTTCCAAGGTAAGTAAAACTTCCATCAAGAAAGTAAAACTGAAATATGTGCAATCATCATGGATGACAAATACATGCCAGTATTATACTTCATTCTGCAAAAAAAGGTCCTAAATGTACTACATATGAATCTTTGAAATAATTATGAAGCCTCTTCCCTCTATGCCTGCACATCTATCCAATTAAAAAGAATCAAAACTGCATTTTCAGTCAAGCGTAATTATGAATTCTATGGATGTTAACTGGATGGTAGGAGTCATTTGTTGAATTTTATGCAAAGCAGCACTTTTGGAAGCATTGCAGGGAAACCTTCCCAACTTCATTGAGGGCAGTTTGAAAAAAAGCAGTCATTGGTATATGTATCGTTTTCAAGTTGACTGTAACCATGAGACAATCTGCTTAGTGTTGTTTAAAAGTTTGCCAAATGGCAATAATTTGCATAGTGCACATGTACAGGTATGTCTTGCATACTGTATATTTACTGGTTGGATGCATACAGGATTGAGGAAAAAGTCCAGCTGTACGTAATTGGGCAGCTGCAAGTGGTGATGCCTGTGCACACAGCAAAATAAACACTGCAATCTATACCCGACATGCATAGTCAAGACATTTTTTACGATCTCATAAAATAACGAATGTGCAATATATGTAAAGCCTACAGGTGAATTCCAAAGCATATTTATTTTGAACATCAGCTGGAAACCCTTCTAAAAGAAAGGTGTCAATAAAGGAAGGATCTGGCTTTAAAAAACTCTTTTCAATGGTATTAATTAAAAAGCTTTTTAATTGTAGTAGTTTCCCTTCCTTCAAAAAGGAAATTTAATACAACAGGACCATCCCTTTCAGGCATCATTTTAAAGGGAGAAGCTGAGGAAAGAAAATGCAAATGCCCATTGTGAGGAAAATTCTTTATACAGATAGGAACACACAGCAAACCAAATCAGGGCCAAGGGGACTGGTCAACTAGGAGGTCTTCCAGCTTCTTCTCCACCGATGAAACTAGGAAACCCAGGCAAGATGCTCAAAGATACTGGCCTGTTTTGGGGGATTCCTCTTCCTAAGATATTATATTCCTTGGCAGATATTCTGCCATCCTGTGAGAGGAGAGACCCGGGGAAGCTCTCAGAGACCCTCCCTCGTCCGGCCAGTAGAAACCCCCACGCGAGACAAGCGCCACGAGGCCAGACCACCTTTCTTTCCTCTCCAGCTCGGCCACGGCCCCTCTCAAGAGCCTCTCCTCCCAAGGGTAGACTAGGAGAGCAGCAACAGCAGCAAAATGGAGGCGAGCGACAACAGCGTCCAAGCGACCGCAGGGGCCGCCCCACCGTCCTTGGGGTTCCTCGGGAAAGTCGGCTCGCCGCCCTCGACGGCGGCCATGTCGTCGAAGTAATTTCTGGTGGGCTGGCTGGGCTCCTCCTCGTAGTCCTCTTCGTAGTAGTCGTCGGCGATGCCATCCGAGGCGCCGCTGCTGCCGGGCCCCAGCGCCTCGGCCCCAAAGCACAGGCGAGCCATGTTCTCCTTGACCGACTCGCAGATAGGCCGCTCCAGCCCGTCGCACACGCAGTCGTTGAGCAGCAGAGCCTTGGGCACGGCCAGCATGGCCTTGATGACGGCCCGGCACTCCGGGGTGCAGCGGAGGCCGTTGAAGAGCTTCCCGCAGAACATCATGTAGCGGCTGAGCGCCAAGCTGCACCGGCTGTCCCAGTCGCAGCGCCGCCGCGCCTCCGTGCAGCCGATCACGCCTCCGCCCGCTCCCCCCACACCGCCGCCGCCGCCGCTCGTCCGAGGCAAGCAGGGCTCGATAGCGCGCTTGGTGGCGCGGCACTTCTCGTCCTGGTCGCAGTCGCAGTCCTCCAGCGCCGGGCCCCGCCTGGTGTGGTTGAGCTGGATGAGCGCCGAAATGCAATGGCTCGGGCACCGCCGCCTATTGGAGGAGGAGGAAGCCGCCGCAGAGGCGGCAAAGCCGTCCCCCTCGGCCATGAGCACCGGCGCGCACGCCTCGGCGTACTGGCTGTAAGCGTAGCCGCAGTCCGGCTCTTCCTGGCACTGCAGCATCGCCTGCCAGCAGATGAGGCGCCGGCCGTGAACCCCCGGCGGAGGGGAGGCGGCGCCCAGCAGCAGCACCAGCAGCCTTAGCCCCAAGGCGGCCAGTCGCGGGAGCGGCGCGGTCCGTAGGCATCGTCCTCCTCCCCGCCAGGCTGCCACCATCGCGGGCGGCCGCAGGGCAGTCGTGGTCGGGAAGCTAGGGCGGAGGGAGAGGCGGCCAAGGGACTGCCGAGAGTAGAAAAGTTTGGGGAAGTTCTGCCGAGGGCGCGCATGGGGGTCTCCCTCATCAATCCATCCGTCCGGCGCCCGTTCGCGGCCTGGGAATCTTCCTTCGGGAACGGTTTTTTTCAGAAAGCGGCGCCTTCTCCTTTTCTTTGCAGTCCGACAGCCTCCGCCCCTTACTCCCGGGATGGGGAGGCCGGGAGGAGGAGGCGAAAGAAGCCTGGAGCTGCGGGGTGATGGGCTCCCTGCTGAGTCGGAGCGGCGGCTTCCCTCCTTCTCATGCCGATCTTCTTTCTTGGAGCTCAGCGCATCTCTTCACATGCCGAGTGGCCGCGCTGAACTTCTCGCCAGCCCCGGAGGCGCGCTGAGCCTCCGCTGTTGGAGCAAGAGGAGGCAGCAGCCGGACTCACCGCGGGTCCCCGAGCTCTCCCTTCGGCTTCCCTCGCCGCCGACCTCCCGCGATCCGCCGTTTCTTCCTCTCTTTGCCGACACTTTTGAGGAGCTGTTTTCTTTCGCGAGGCTTTAAATACAAAAGTGCCCTCCACGCAGCGGTGGCGGCGGCGGCAGCAGCGTGTTCTGATCCGGCCTCATTATGCATGCATGGAAAAGCAAACAAACAAAAAAAATTAGCAACGCTTCTCCTCCCTATTACACATCCCCCCCTTGGCTGGAGCCCTCCGACTGATTCGCTCTTTCTCCTCTTCTCCACTCCCCCTCCGGTCGCTCCGCCCCTTTCCCTCGCTACGCGACCCGCCATTGGTCGGGCCGCCGTTGACACTCCCCCCCTTTCCCCCCTTTTCTTTCTTTACGATCCCTAGGAAAGAAGGGGAGGGAGGGGGGGGGCTGGTGGGCTGCTCACATTCAAAGCTTGAAAGGAAAGGCTTAGAAAGATTGACAGTAGCTCCCCGAGGAACCCACCCACCCCCTTCCCATGGCCTAGCTGGGCCCAAGAGAGTTCACACCCCCTCCTCCATATTCCAGGGGTTCCCAGAGTCGCCGAAGGGAGGTTCACCTATGCATTCAGATTGAAGAAGCCCAGAACCATCCTGAATGCGGCGTTCCGAATGAGTCACCTGGAGGAGAGAAGAAATGAAGAAGGCCCAGGATCGGGGCCGTTCTTTTACATCGGTGGAGCAAATGGGGTCGATATGTAAGGAGAAAGCCTTTGGTGCGCGCCTGCGCGCGCGCGCGCACACACACACACACAGAGGGAGTTGCCCTAGATCAGCCACTGAGAATTTTAGATTATATGATCTAAATTTGGTCACTTGGCAGTGGCATGTATTAATGAACAGTTGCACTGTCCCAGGGTTATGTGATTTGCCCCCTTTTGCCACCTCCCCAGCCGGCTCCCGACAAGCAAAGACGGTGGGGGAAGCTAGATTCACTTAACAAAGGCAGGAGTTGTTAAGGATCTCTCCGTTGGGAGACTGAAAATGTGCAACGGAATGTAGCAGGAGATATGTTGTTAGGTATCCACACTATCAGTCACAAACACTGAAGGTAAAAACAAGTAGACTTTTACTTGCGTTGAGACACTTCTTCACCAACAAGTGATAAGTAGGCCTGAATCATATACACAGTCTCTTACTCAAACGTTGGCTTACAGTTGCTCAACTCATGATTCTCTTCTCTGATCAATAACCGACAAACAGAGCAGCCATCATCCAAGGATCAGCATCTAACAGTTATTCTGGCTCCCTCTTATGGCTGATTGAGGAAACAGCAGCCAATCACATCTCACTGTAGCAGTTAAAGTTACAGATACAATATTTCAATCATGGCTTATATATATATTGCCAACCCAATGATAGGATTATATTCCTAACATTCTCCCCTTTGGGTAGGTCAACATTCTCCCCTTTGGTTAGGTCAATATATATATACCCTTTACACCTTAAGTCCATAGTCATCACAGCATCTCTTTATGTTTTACAGCATCTTGAGCTTTAGTAAATTCCTAACAAATAGAATAGAATAGTTTAGTGGCCAAGCGTGGTTGGACACACAAGGAATTTGTCTCTAGTGCTTTCAGTAAGCTTTCAGTATACATGCAAAACAAGCGATAAGTCATAAATCGTAAGATACAATAATACATCAGGAGATACAACAACAATTGCTAAATCATAGTATACCAATAGTAGAAGGTAGTAGGAAAGTTGAGAGATGAGAAAGATGAGAAGATGACAAGGATGAGATAACAAGGATAATAGCAATACAGCCTACTAGGTGGGTAAATGTAGATGACTTCAAGTTGCCTCAGCTATGGGCTCAAAGGAGACAAACACGATGGCATTTGTCCACAGACCACTTCACCTGCCACTCTGCTTTAATTAATCATGCCATCCTAAGCAATAGCAAGACAAAGGAAAAGGAGAGGCATTTTTGAGAAGCTCAACAGAATCTTAGGGAAATTTACAGCCAAGGGAGGGCTTCCCAAGGTTAATCATGAAAGCAATCTAATGGAGGCAAATGAAATTAAAGGAAAATGAGAAGACTATCCTCAAAAACTTTCAAAAATGGGATTGCATAATGAAAAAAACTGATGTTTAAAAAGCAACACTATTAAGGGAAGTGAGAAAGATAATAGACTCGGTGTCAAAAGGGATAGCATCAGACATAGAGGAGATGTTTAAAGTTGTAGGAGAAGAAGCCATTCAACAAACATGGACTCACCGCCCTGAGTCCATCTTGATGGAGATAGGAGCAGTATATAAATCGAATAAACAAACAAACATGGAGCTCTATGAAACCAAGAGATTGGAAAAGACATGCACATAGAATGCAAGTGAAAGGGATACAAGTGAATGTGCAAATTAGCTCCCCATTGCACTAATCCATCACACAAAAAGTGATTTCTTCGGAACGTACAAAGAATACAGAAAGAAATGTCAAATGAACGTGGGTTTTGAAAGAGGGACATGAAATCAGAAAAATAAAAGAAGAGGAAGAATGGAGACAACAAGTGAATATAAGGAGAAGGAACCATTAGAGTGAGCCAGAAAGTGTTGTAAGAATTGGATTTAAAAAAAATCAAAGCGGTTCAGAATAGAGAAGGAAATGAGGCAAGGATGAACATTATCTCTATGTATGTTTAATTATACAGCAAATTTAAGACTAGCAGAATTGGGAGAGAGGACAGCTGAAATCAAAACTAGAGGTTTAAATTCTTAGAATGTGAGCTATGCAGATGACAGCACTTTGTTAGCTGGAAATAAAGAACATTTAGAAGAGCTCATTATGAAAGTAAAAATGGAAAGTGAAAAATCTGAGTTAATATTAAATATTAAAAAGATAAAGGTAATATTTAGGAACTTACAACTGACAGCAAAGAACCTAAGGCTGACAGTGAAGAAGAGATTAATTTTACCGAAGAAGGAAACAGCAGACAAAATCATGAAGAATACTTTTATGACAACAAAGATCAGAATATCTAAAGCAAGAGTTTTCCAATAACAAAGTGGACTTTAAGGAAGGGGAGGGGAGGGGGAAGACAGATGTCTTTGAATGGTACGATTCATCTGGGTACAATTATTGAAGAATACCATGGGCTGAAAACCAGTCAATAAAAAATTCAAATAAATTTGAGTGCTACTTTAAATTGAAGACTAGGAAAGCAGAAGCTTAGTATTTTGAACAGGCAATTCAGATGGATTATGAATTACAAACATGGTACTGGGAAGAATGAGGAAAGCAGAAAGAGATCAGATAAGATAGTTTAGTTTAGTTTAGTTTAGTTTAGTTTAGTTTAGTTTAGTTTAGTTTAGTTTAGTTTAGTTTAGTTTAGTTT
>JAPKID020001150.1:0-15459 GCA_026931265.2 Tropidonophis doriae | reverse complement strand
GAGAGTGGCACAGTACTGACGTTTGGCCGCTCTCATCGCCACAAGGTAGGTCTTCAAATGGACTCTTACCTGTGTCTGGTCAGATTCGGAGCGTGTGGATCTCCATCTGCTCTCTAGGCGTCTCTTGCAGTGCTTCATCACCCTCAACTCCTCGGAAAACCAAGGAGCCAGAGTGGTTCGCCACCGCAAGAGAGGCCGCAAAGGCGTGACCCAGTCCAAGGCCCCAGTGGCCACACTATTCCATGCAGCCACTAGGTCCTCCATCCGGGCACGGGTCAGGGCCTCAGGTAATGGCCCAAGCTCCGTCTGGAACCTTTCAGGTTCCATCAGGCGCCTGGGGAGGAACCATCTAGGACATTCCGGTTCCGCCTCCCCGTGGTGGGGTGTAGCGGTGGGAAAGTTGAGCCGGAGAAGTGAGTGATCTGACCATGATGCAACAATTCTTTACACATTTACTGGTAATAAACTTCACTTAAAATAATCAGACTTGCATCTGAGGAAACATACTGTGATTTTTCAGTCTGTGGAATTTTAATGGTGAAGTATGGATGCGCATTTAAAACCAGGGTCTAATTACTAGATAGTATCTACAGTTTAGAACACTATTAACATCTATAGGAAAGTATCAGTCTGCTATTACTTTATGAATTATTGAAAGCTTTAAAAATACCATTTATCAAGTCATAATAAGTATCTCAATCTTATGATGCATATATTGGCTCAGAGTTAAATCCTCTGTATGATTTTTTGTTTCTTCTAGTCAGACCTTAAATGTGTCCAGGATTCAAAAGGAGGATCCTTCTATCGAGACCACTGTCCTGTGCTTGGTAAGATACAGAATCTGAATTCTGATACTCGATGCATAAAGCTAAAGGGATATATATGTAGGCAATCTAACAGATGATTGATTACATTAATGACAGTGGTTATTAAAAAATGCTTGCTTACCTAAGGAACCATAACTCTTGAAGGTAAATGCAATAAGTGAATATTGTTTATTGGGATTCACAAATATAGTGATCGCTGGACTCCCTGCCAAGGAATGCAGAAGAGCAAGGCTACAAGTTAAATGTTCTCTGAAATTATATATAAGAATTAGAACAGCAATGCTTCATTACTTATACATCGAGAACCTAGCATCTGATGAGAATATGGGTAATCTTACTAACGACTTATCTGGAGCTGCTAAATTCTATTTTTTTAAAGTGATTCCAAAACTGCTGTTTCTACTGATGCTGGTACCTCTTAACAAAAAGTGTCCATTATTATGCCACTATATTGATTTCTTTCATATTAAGGAAAAGAGAAGAATCTGATTATCTGCGTCTTTCCCCTCAAGGTCATCAGGCAGTTTTAGTTTGTCTTCTTTCACTGTAGAATTCAAAATTCTTTAGAGTAATCATATTCAAAGATAGAACATTATGTGTCACCCAGAGAACATTTTACTTAATATTTATCTATTTTTCCACACACTAATTGCATAAGTTTGTTAAATGAAGTGGTAATACTATTCCCTGATTTTACTTTTAGTTATGTAATGCTGCTATGTTTCTACATTACTGAGATTAGACTAATAAAATAGCAGTATCCTTTTATATGATTCCGAATTATGTGTTTATTTATGGATGAAATTTCCAAAGCATATATTTTCTTTAAATTCTTAACTTTAGGAGAACAGAATGGCAACCGAAATCCTGGTGGTTTACAGATTGGTGATCTAGTGAACATTGATCTTGACTTAGAAATTGTTCAGTCATTGCAACATGGGCATGGAGGATGGACTGATGGAATGTTTGAAACCTTAACAACTACTGGCACAGTTTGTGGAATAGATGAAGATCATGACATTGTTGTACAATATCCAAGTGGGAATAGGTATATTGATTTATTTTTTATAAAGCAAATCATTCTTATTATATAAGTGTTTAATAAGTGTTTTATATTTACTGTTGTGTCATGCAAGATCTCTAAATAAGAATGGAATTGCTAATTCATGTTGATGATGTGGCTTCCAAGTAAATGCCTTGGGCTTTATTTTATATTCATTGCCCTGTATAGGAGGGGTGTCAAACTGGTGGCCTGCAGGCCGGATGCATCATGTGCGTGGCGCCCACCCTGTCTCCGCAAAAGCAAAAAAACGTGATACTTTGTGAGATGCGATCAAGTTTGACACCCATGCTGTATAGTATTACTAGGAAATCTTTCCACCAATTAATAGCAGCTTAAAAAAAATCTATATTCCATGAGTAATCTGCATTACTTTTGTTATAAACACATCAATATACTATAACAAATAAGAGTGAGACACATTCATCATTTATTTCTTTTGATATGTTTTATACACAAATTAGATCCTTTAAATTACCTCCCTCAAATAGAATTTTCAGGAATATAATTAATATAGCCCAGAAATATCTTTAGGTTCTCCACTCTTCATTCTGTGTCACTTGTCCATTTTTTATAGTGGCCAAATAGATTCCTGTGGCTTGTCTTATGCCATTGAATGATATAATTATTTATTTGTTGTTGTGTATTTCTTTAAAAAAAAAAACCTTTCCCATTTAAAGGATGACCCTGGTTTTCAATATTGTGAGAAAAAGTATTTTTTTCTTTCTTTCTGACCTTCTTTACAACGTATTACAGTAATTTGCTTAATTCCCATATTTCCAATGTTTCATCCAAGGGGAGATCTTCAGTGTCTTGGCCATGGAGTTGGAAGGAGCCGTTTAAACTCTTGATTCCAATCTACGAGCTCATGCAGAAATCCAAATTAATCTACTTCTACCACAGGACTCTCTTGCTTCTGTTTAAACATACCCAGTGAAGAAAAGCTTATCACCTTCTGTTCATTAGTTTGTTAAATTGTTCTCATTCTAAAAAAATGCTTTGGCTTTTCTTCTTTGTAAAACTGTAATATTGGCAATCATATATTTTAAAATCCTTTTCTTAATTATTGTTAGATGACATGTGCAAAATGTTTTCAGTAAGAATATTTTTTTGAATTCAGACAGTTGTTTCAGGTTTAAAACAAATCACTCTTAACTCAGCAAACTTTACCAGAAATGTTCCAACCTGAGACAGAGTAAGCTTGGAACATCTCTGGTAAGGTCAAAACAAATTTGTTAAGTTTCTTTTTAAGTTGAAAAAGACTACATTGAATTCTGAGAATACCTCTAATAGTTAACATGAATTTATCATTTTTCACAATTGTCACACATTGAGTCAGTGTTTTCCTAGTTGTTTTACATCTTAAAATCCCTTTGCTAGTCAGTCATTACAATCTAAGATGCTATTTTATGTCTGTACACATTCTGTATAAAATTATGATATTGTTTTTTTCCCTCTAATTTATATTGAACTATATTTGCAATTTTAATTTCTGTTCTCCAAGTTTTTTTATTCATTCTCCAATACTTTTTTATTCAGGCCCTTGAAGTAGATTAAGATCAAGAAACAGACATCAGCAGGATTTCACAAATGCTTCTTTATTGTTACAGGATGTAAAACAGAATCTTAAAAGCCTCTCAGATTTTTTTTCAGCTGTATTTTATAACCAAACAAAATTAACACAGAATTAATCTGAGCTTCTTTCCTATGTTTTCTTCTTTCTCAGGACTGAGTTGATACTTCTCCTCCCTTAATGATTCATTCTTTTACCAAGTCTAGCTCTTCATTCTTTTGCAATTTTGCTACTGTTGCTGCTGCTGCTTATTGTTGTTAACTTGGTATTTATTATTGTCAACTACCTAACTGATAATTGAGATGCAAATTAATATCAGCTCAAGTACAAGCACATTTTTGCAACATCAGCTCTATTTCTTACATCCACCAGTCTGTTTATTCTTAATCTGTGCTTTTTCCCCTGAAACAACATTTTGTAAAATGTTTTTTCCCCATGACTATTAAATTTGCTTTAATAAAAACTGTAAAAAGTTTTTGAAAGTTCAAATATCTGTCAGGTTTATCTGTTCATCCTAACTGCATAGTTAATAGTGCTTTGAAAGATTTGTAAGACCTATCTTTTGAGCACTATCATAATTCTTCTTTAATAAAATTTATTCTACTACCTCCTTGATACTCACTGGAGTATCAGCAGGTCTGCTTAGAATAAACCTTAATGTAACTGGCTTGTAAAGTACTCAATTGCCTTTAAATTACTTGATTTAAAAAAAATATGCTTGAATCATTTTCACTTGAACAAATAATCTGTATCCTAAAAGCAATGTTATAAAAGCAATAGCACTTAGACTTATTTACTGCTTCATGGTGATTTCTAGCCCTCTCTAATAATAATCAAGCATCTTTTGCAAATGGGAGGCAAAACTGAACTATGCAGTTATGCTTTCATAAAACTATAAAATCACTTGCCATAATAATGTTATTTTTATTTTTTAGATGGACCTTTAACCCTGCTGTTCTTACTAAAGCCAATGTTGTCCGAAGTGGAGATGGTGTGCAAGGTGCTGAAGGTGGTGCTTCACAATTTCAAGTGGGTGATCTTGTCCAAGTTTGTTATGACTTAGAAAGAATTAAGTTGCTTCAAAGGGGACATGGTGAATGGGCTGAAGCAATGCTTCCTGTAAGTTTATATAAATATATTTGTTGTTATGTAATTTGAAATAAAATGTGGATAAATTTATTTCAGGACTGAAATGCAATCTTTCAATGAATGACTGAAATGTTAGAAAATTATGTAAATTATGTCCACTAGAGACAGGTTTCTCTTTCTGGATAAATCCTACTGATAATCAGGTATAATGAATCAATCAGGAGGAAAAGACTTTCTGCTTGGATAGTTTATTTCAGCAGTTACTATTATGACAAAAGTAAGCAATGCCCTGTTTCCCTAAAAATAAGACCTATCCTGAAAATAAGGCCTAGCATGTTTTTTTTTACACATGCACCTAATATAAGCCCTACTCCCAACATAAGCCCTGCTTAAGAGCTTACGCAGCCTGCCAGCCACCCATTCCATCTGCTTGCTCGCGGAGCTGTGGTGGTGCGATGTGGTAGAGTTGCCCCAAGCACCATCTTACCTCAGGGCCCCTGCAGCCAGGCCATTCACGCCTCAACACCTGCCTCATGGTCACAGGACTGGCAACCATGTCCTTATGTAAACAAGCAGAAAAAGTGGACCCTCCTGTACGTTGGGGGGTAAAATAAGATTTTCCCAAAAATAAGCCCTAGTGTTTATTTTGGGGCCCAAAAGAAAATAAAGAAAATAAGACTTGGTCCTATTTTCGAGGAAACACAGATAATTATGAATTTGGAATGAAGTTTGATGGAAATATGAAGTCTACCTATTTTTTAACTATTCAGTATTGACTAGGAATACTATTGAATATGAATCACAGGTAGTCCTCAGCTTACAACAATTTGTTTAATGACCTTTTGAAGTTTCAGTGGCTCTGAAAAAAGTGACTTACGACTGTTTTTCACACTTTCAACCATTGTAATGTTCCCGAGATCAGTTGATCAAAATTTAGATGTTTGACAACTGGTTCATATTTATGATGGTTTGCTATGACCCAGGGTCCTGTAATCATCTTTTGCAAGCTTCTGATGAACAAAGTCAATGGGGAAGCCAGATTCAATTAACAACTATGTTACTAACTTAACAACTGCAATGGTTCACTTAACAACTGTGGCAAAAAGATTGTAAAACGGGGCAAAATTCACTTAACAACTGTTTTGCTTAGCAATATAAATTTGGGGCTTAATTGTGGCCATAGGTTGAGGACTATCTGTATAGCATTCATTCTCTCAACTATACCTTGCTTTATTTTCTAGGATTAGACATTTGTACAATCTTAAAAATGAATTTCTAGTACCTTAAATATATGAACATCATTTGGTAGAACAGATTTCCCCAACTTTGTGGACCAGTGGGAGGTGGTGGGGAGAGGAGATGGTTCATGCAAGTGGCTGGCAAGTGCCCACAGCTCCATTTGCCAAAACATGTCCACAAATGGAGTGTGCACACAGCACTCACCCATTGCTCGTGCAAGTGAGGATATGCATACTTATGGGCTCACAGGCTGTTTCCACATCCCAGTTGCAAAACTCTTATGGCCCATTAGTGGGCTGTGGCCCACAGGTTGGGGAACTCTGTGGTAGAAGATCACTTAGCTAAAATGAGTTGTGTTATTTGATTACTGAACTTATTGAAAATAATAAAAATATTTTATTGAAATGATAATAGAATTAGATTATTTTTTTTACATACCAACGATCTGCAGTCATTCATTATTAGGTCAACTTTCACAGAACTTTATTGGAATATAGAATAAGATATCCATATGAAATGGTGATTTTAGAAATAAAATATTATAAATAATATTCGTTTTCTTTAATCTAGACCCTAGGAAAAGTTGGAAGGGTCCAGCAGATCTACTCGGATAGTGATTTAAAAGTAGAGGTTTGTGGAACGTCTTGGACATATAATCCTGCTGCTGTGTCAAAGGTAGCATCCGCAGGATCAGCTATAAGCAATGCATCTGGTGGTAAGTTAGAAGCTGATAAATACTAAAGAAATTGAAATTTTGAAGTCGGCTATGTTGCTTACCTGTTGTTTTAAATTTTTGTTGCTGTCTTTTAAGAGAACTTTCATTTAGAATAGTTCTAAAATACACGGTATGCAGCCTACTCTTGGATATTTTGTTAGATACATGAATTATGATTTTATTTATTTATTGAACCAATTTACCTCCTGATTCATAATTGGAGCCTTGGTCAACTGACAGATTCTTAAATATGGAATAAAAGGAAGCAACGAACATAAAAGCCACAAAACCACAGCACAGTACAACGCATTGGAGGCCAATTGCAGCATGTTCTCATTCCAAAGCCACTTACCTGAATGGGCTTGTCTCCCGATCTGCAGAGAAAAAAACAGCCTATTATTACACAAGGGTGACACATTCTGTCTTCTGTCCTTTTGGCTCCATCAGTTTTTATTCAGTAACTTTATTCCTACTGTAAAGTAATTGTTCAAATGATAAAGTGTTTAAGTTTTATTATTGCTATCTTTTTTTTGCTATTTTCATTTTTATTCTTCACAGATTTCTGTAACTTTACTTCCCCCATTCTTCTAGCAATATTATATTAATGGTTTGTCACATAGTCAGCTAGATGTTCAGACTGGATTTGACATTTTCATCCATTTTTCAAATCTTTCCAAAGGACCAGGATAAGCAAATGTTAATATTTGATAGTGTGAGAGGTGTTGTCACAGGATGTAAACTGTTCTGAGTAAAGCTGCATTTTGCAATTGACTGGTGGTGAATTTGTCAATGCTGGTGATGTTCAAAGGGTTCTCCAACTGTTTTAGGATTGCATCCAAGGTGCCTATTACTATTGGTACTACCTTTGCTTTCTTTTGTCCTAGTTGTTCTATTTCCAGTTGCAAGTCTCTGCTGTCTCCAGATACTGCCACGGCCACTATCCAGACTTTTTTGTTTTTCTTATCAATAGTAATTAAGTCTGGGTTGTGCATGTGGCAGGTCCTTGTCTATTTGAATTCTAAAGTTCCAGAGCAATTTAGCTTATTCACTTTCTATAACTTTCTCTATTTTATGATCCCACCCGTTCTTGCTTGTCCACAAATGGTATTTCTTGCAAATCTTCCAATGCATCATTATTGCTACTTTGTTATGCTGTTATTTGTAGTCCATCTGTGAAGTTGTCTTATAGCAGATAACCCGGTGATCCATTGTTTCTTCAGCTTCTTTACAGAGTTGGCACTTGGTCTACGCAATTCTGGTTTCGTATGCATTTGTTCTTAAGGTTCTGTCTTGTACAGCTAGAATTAGTTCCTCTATCTCTTTCTTCATTTTTTTCTGCTCTTAGTCATTGCCAGGTGTTCTTAGTATCTACATTGCCTGCTTTTTTTTTTTAATGAATTGGCCATGTAAAATATTTTGACTTTCCATGTGTTTTTTTCTGTTCTTTATTTAATTTTTCTTGTAGTTTGGTCTCTTTAGTACTCATAAGCCTTCCTGGTATAACTTCAGTGCATCTTCTTCACTGTCCGTGAGATATTCTTCCAATGCTCTTTTTTCTTCAACAACCTGATGTATTTGCAACATCCCATGTTTACCTATTTTGCTTAGTAAATAGAATTTGTCAATATCACTACAAGGATGAAGGGCATGATTTATTGTCATTATTTCTTGGATCTTCCTATCCAGGGCCTGTAGTTCTGCTTGAATCCAGTCCACTATTCAGTGTGTATCTAATGAATGGAATTGCCCAGGTGTTAATTGCCTTGATGTTATTTCTTCACTGAGTTTGAACTTTTAAGATCCTCCTCACTCTCTTGATTTATTCACTTCTAACATTTTCCTGGACTTTGTATGCTTGATGGTATCAGCTTGAAGGATTCCCAGGGCTTCATTCAGATTCTTGAGGTTATTTCTATAGGGCATTCTGGTTCCTTCAGTTTTCATTACTATTTGCCATTTTAATGGTGAGCATAGCACATTTGTCAAGTCAAAAATACATTTCAATATCTTGGATTTATATATGGACAGTGTTGAGCACTATTCTATTTATAATGGTTCATTGTTTCAGTTTCAGTTTTATTGGATTTATATACTACTGCTATCTCCGCAATGGACTCAGGGCAGTGACAAGGAATTAAAATACCACAACAGACAACAATAAATACAATACAATAGTAAAATACAATTAAATTAGATAGCCTGTGCTAAAATGTTTAACTAAAAATATTAAGATCCCCTACCAATCGGATTAAAATCTCTACCGTCCCCTTCTTCTTCTTTTGCCCTCCGTCTTCCCCAGCATGAGGCTCTTCTCCAGGGAGTCCTTCCTTCTCATCAGGTGGCCAAAGTACTTGAGTTTCCTTTTCAGAATCCGGCCTTCTGAAGAGCAGTCAGGGTGGATCTCCTCTAGGACTGACTGCTTGGATGGCCTTGCAGTCCAAGGGACTCAGTGCAGGAGTCTTCTCCAGCACCAGAGTTTAAAGGCCTCCATTCTTTGGTGTTCAACCTTCCTTATGGTCCAACCTTCACAGCCACCCACTGCAACTGAGAAAACCAGAGCCTTGACTATGCACATTTTTGTTGGCAGAGGGATGTCTCTGCTTTTTAGTAGGCTGTCTAGCTTTCCTCCCCAGGAGCAAGCCTCTTTTAATTTCTTGGCTGCAGTCCTCATCTACAGTGACCTAGGAGCCCCAGGAAAATAAAACCGGTCACTACCTCAATTTCTTCCCCATCTATTTGCCAGGAATTGAGGGGGCCAGATGCCATGATCTTAGTTTTTATTTTAGTTTAATGATATGATATCCACTTCCAAAATTTCTCTTTTTCTCTGCCTTTCTGGCGTATGTTATTATTTTTGTTTTTATTGTTATCTCTTTTACTCATTGAACATGAAAATCAGCCAGCTGTACATTTAAAAATGTATCACAAATGTTATTAATGATTTTACTATGAGTATTGTTGTAATTCCTGCTTTTCCCAGTTGGGTGTGTTGGATTTCAACTCTTCAGAAATCTGTGTCTGCTGCAATTATGCTGTTCAGTACCAGTACCATGTGTCGTACTTTTGAAATGGCATTTTTCTGTGTCACATTCCAACTCTGCTTTCCAAAAGCTAAGCTGCTAGTCCTGATGATGGCTGGTTTGAAGAAAACACAATAGTTTTTGACTCTGGGAGGAAAAAAATGGAACAAATAAATGGGCAATTGTGTTTCTTTGATTTTTTTTTTCCTCAAATTTATACCCCGCACCTTCTCCTAAAAAGGACCCAGGGCGGCGCACAGGCAGTAATAAAATAATACATATATACAGGTATAAATTAATTAAAAGCTAATTAAACTATTACCCCCTGCTAAAACTGTTAAAACCCTCTAATTAAAATTTTGAACCCATTTTCAAACAGGCCATCTTTACTGGCGACAAATACCAGCCACGGTTCATTTTGGTTTTAGTGTGGTTTAGCACCAGAAGGTTTTGAGTGAAACACTAGAAATAAAACACTGGAAGTAATGAAAAATGCTTTAGAGTTAAATAGGCTGTTCTTTTTTCTTTCTTTCTCCCTAGTGCTATAAAGTGGAATTTTAGCAAGGTGAGTACCTTCAACTCTTTGTGTGTGTGGATGTGTAATTTTTATTAAAACGTTTAAACACAAAACGGGCCAAAACTCACTTAACAACTACTCTGCTTAGCAGTGGAAATGGTGGGCTCAAATGTCGTAAGTCGAGAGCTACTGTATGTTTTTGTTCCGAAGCACAGCACAAGGCAATACGACAAGTGCTTCCTCCGAGGTTTCTCCCCAACAAACACCCAGGGTCCTTAAGCTGGGGTGAGAAGGAGGGACGGGCCCCAGAGCCCCCTGGGAGCTAAGGAAGGACTGAAGCTGGTTGTCCCCACTTTAAGTCACCCCTATCCCCCCACCTCACCCTAGCAGTGGTTGAGTCTATTTTCTCTTCTAAGCTGATAAAAAAATTAAGTCGCTGCGGATTTTACTCTGCTGACTTTAGGGGGCGGCAGTGCTCATCTCTGTTTCAAGATGGTTGAGCCGGTGCGGTCCAAAGACATTTCTGCAATAATAATAATAATAATAATAATAATAATAATAATAATAATAATTAATATCATCATCTTTATTGTCATTGTACTAACATTACAATGAAATTGGTTTTAATTTTAATTTAATTTTAAAGCACGACATCACGGAGCCCATCGTTACCTTCCCACCCAAGTGGTACCTATTTAGCTACTCGCATTTGCATGCTTTGGAACACGGCAGCAGCTGGAGCGAGGACAGGAGCTCACCCTCCTTCTACGGCGCTGGGGTCTCGAACCTGGGCTGCCGGCTTTCCAGCCGACAAGCCCAGCATCGTAGCCGCTAAACCACCCGTGCCACCCTTCCTAAGTTGGGTAGCCAAATAAACTATTATCAAAGCCCTTCCTGGGTTAGATCTGCCTTTTCTCCAGCCCTATCCAGGCGTCCTTCAGCCTTCTTCAAGAAACACACCTCCCCCGAGTTTACTTCCTACTCCTAAGGACAGATGGAGCTCAGAGGAGGGACACCCTCCAACAGAGCCACAGATCTTAACGTTGGATATGTTACAATCAGCCCTGTGGAAGCTTCAAATGAAAAAATGGCAGTGGTGTTTAGTGTGAAAATGAATGAAATTAATGAAAAAATTGATGAGACTAATGGACAAATTGCTGAAACTAATGAAAAAATACAGTCTGCCTCAGAAGATATTGCAATTAGGAACCGGGAAATCAGAGAAGATATATTATTGGTATTTAAGTGTTTGGCAGCAGATATTGAATTGGTGGATGATAAAGTTGAAGAATTAAAGGAGGCTACAAAAATTCTGGATAGTAAAGTAGGAGAGACTCAAAATAGAGTTGAAAGAGCAGAACTAGATGTAACGATGATACAATATAGGGAAATGGAATTTGCTTTAAGATTTCGGGGACTGAAGGAAAATAAACAAGAGAACCTGAAAGAATTGGTGTCAAGAGGCTCTGGCACAGTTGCTCGGGGAGACAAAAAATGAACTGGGCTGTCAAATCGACAAGGCTTATCGTGTTAACTCCTGAGTGGCTAGACAGAAGCATTTACCAAGAGACATCATAATATATTTTAACACTAGGACTTTACATAACCACATTTTGCAGGCTACTTTCCAAACCAAGCTTCAGGTGGGAGATCAGGAGGTGATGACAATGAAAGAAATCCCGCCTCCAGGATGTTGAGAGCCAGAAAGGAATATGCCTTTCTGGTGGAAGAATTGAAAAAACATCAGCTGCAGTATAGATGGGAGGTGCCAGTTGGCCTAGTGGTGAATTATATGGGAAAGAGATATCAACTTAATTCAATATGGAAGGCAAGAGATTTCTATGCCAATGTATTGAAGGCTGAAACACCAAAATCACCAGCGGAAAAAGAAAAAAAGGAAATAAGGGAACAACAGAAGGAAGAGTTATTGATAGTGGTTCAGGGGGAAGTTCCAGCGGGTCAAGAAGAGAAGCTGCACACCCAGATGATTGTACAAGAGTTAATTGATATATCAGAGGAACCCAAGGATCAAAGACAGACTAGAGCGGCAGCAGCTAAGCGCAAAGAATTAATACATCAACAACAACAACTTCAGTTGACAATTCAGGAAACTACCAAAACAGAAGCTGTGGGGGGAGCAAGACCCAAAGGTCATCTGAGGCAAGGCCACAAGGAATTGCTTCAAAAGCTTCAGAAGCCCAGGAATGGGAACTAAATTTTTGACTTGGAATGTTAACGGTTTGAATTCTCCACAGAAGAGAAGAAAAATATTTCACTATCTTAAACAATTTAGAAATGAAATAATTTGTTTGCAAGAGACACATATTAGGATACAAGATCAAAAATACTTGATAAATACGAGACTGGGTACACACTATGTCGCAGCAGCATCAGAGAAGAAAAATGGTATAGTTATATATGTGAAAAGAGACTTAATTGGGAAATTAATTGAAGCAGATGACCAAGGAAGATATTTAGCGATTGAACTTTTAATCAATGGACAAAAAATTCTTGTAATTGGAGTATACGCTCCAAACCAGCAACAAGAAAATTTTTACAACTTATTACATCTGAAGTTGATACAATGGGGATATAAATCTTGCATCCTATTGGGCGATTGGAATGGTGTTTTGGATGTGGAAAAAGATAAGAAGGGGCCTAAACAAAACATTTTATCAAGAGCTAAATTGCCTAAACCATTTTGGGATATGATGGATGATTGGGAGTTGAGGGATATCTGGCGTGAAAGAAACCTAGGAGAAAAAGATTTTACCTTCTTTTTGGCTAGACATCAATCCTTTTCAAGAATTGACTTTATACTAATTACTAACAATCTTTTAACTAGGGTAAAGAGAACGAAGATTTGTTCAAGAACGATGTCAGATCACAGTCCAGTTTGGATGGAATTGGGGAATGGGAAAGGGCCTGGGAGGTCCTGGAGATTAAATGATAATTTGTTTAGGTATGAAGAAAATGTAAAAGAGTGTAGAAAATTTATGAAAGAGTTTTTTGTTATGAACATGCAGAAAGGTACATCTATGGAAGTGGTATGGGATGCAAGCAAAGCATATATGCGAGGTGTTTTGATATATTTAAATAATAAATACAGGAAAAAACAGGTGGAGAAGAGAAAAGAATTAGAAGATGAGATTAGTAAACAGGAACGGATTTTAATAGCAAATCCAATGGACAAGAAAGCTAAAGAGGCAATTAATTTACTGAAGGCCCAATTTAACATGCTAATGGCAGACCAGGTAGCAACTAACTTACAGTATGCAAAACATAATACTTTTTGTAACGCCAATAAACCAGGCAGGTGGTTAGCATATTTGTTGAGAAAAAAGCAAAAATCAAGGACAATAGAAAAAATTAATTATAAAGGTAAAGTTGTTTTTGAATATGAACTGATTAAAAAGTCATTTTTAGAGTTTTACTCCAAGTTGTATACTGGTGATAAAATTCAAGATATAGATATAGATAAGTATCTGCAGGGAGAGAGCATTCTTACAATTTCCAATGAGCAGAGAGAAAGCTTAGACCAACTGATAACTTCTGAGGAAATTTTGTCTGCTATTAAGCAACTGAAAATGGGCAAAGTTCCTGGCACGGATGGTCTGACAGCTATATATTATAAAAGTTTACAGGAGGAAATGGTGGAACCATTGAAGGAATTATTTAATAATATACAACAGGGGGGAGATGTACCTCCAACCTGGAAGACAGCATTTATCTCGTTGATTCCAAAAGATGGGCAAGATCATGCAGATCCTAAAAATTATAGGCCGATTTCACTTTTAAACACAGACTATAAGATTTTTGCTAAAATTTTAGCAAATAGATTAATGACAACCATGCAACAAATGATTCATCAAGATCAAACTGGCTTTATAAATGGTAGACAAATGAAAAGTAATGTAAGGCAAATTGTTAACTTAATAGAATATTTGGGAGGGAACAAGCAGGTCCCCGCGGTGTTGGTTTTTTTAGATGCCGAAAAAGCTTTTGATAGACTGAATTGGCAATTTTTATTAAAATTAATAGAAAAGATGCAATTTGGAGAACATTTTACAAAATCCATTAAGGCAATTTATCAAAAACAAACAGCGCAAATAGTAATCAATGGTGGTTTGACAGAAAATTTTAATATAGAGAAGGGAACAAGGCAAGGTTGTCCCTTGTCACCGCTATTGTTTATTTTGATGTTGGAAATTTTACTAAATAAAATACGAAGGATGGATGCAATAAAGGGAATTAAAATAAGACAGCATGAGTATAAGCTACGAGCGTTCGCGGATGACCTGGTTGTTACCTTGACCCAACCGGTAAAATCGATTACAGTTTTGATGGAAACAATCTGCTCATATGGGAAAGTGTCTGGTTTTAGAATAAATTCAGCCAAAACAAAGATAATAGCTAAAAATATGGTTAGAAGCCAGAAAGAAGAGATAGAAAGGTTAACGGGATATGAAATAGTTACAAAGGTTAAATACTTAGGGGTCCATATTATGTCTGTAAACATGAAATTATATCAGCATAATTATGAACCGCTATGGAAAAAAATTCAGATAGAGATGGGAAAATGGAAAAAGTTACAACTGTCCTTGCTGGGAAGGATAGCAGCTATAAAGATAAATATTTTACCAAAATTTTTATTTCTTTTTCAAATGATACCTATACTTAAAAAAGATGAAAATCTGAAGAAATGGCAGAAGGGTATAAACAAGTTTGTGTGGGCGGGGAAGAAACCCTGAGTTAATCATAAGATAATGCAAGATACCTGAGAAAGAGGTGGTCTTAAGATGCCTAATTTAAAATTGTATTATGAAGTTGCGGCCCTCTCAGCAGTTACGGATTGGATCAATTTAATGGAGGAAAAATTATTGAATATTGAAGGATATGATCTGGTCTACGGCTGGCATGCTTATTTAGTGTATGACAAGAAAATAGATAAGACTTTTAAAAGTCATATACTAAGAAATGCTCTATTGCCAGTCTGGAAGAAGTATAAATACAAATTAAATGATAAGTTACCAATATGGATAGTACCCAGGCACGCAATAGAGAATATAAATGTGGAGCTAAAACAAGAGAAGATTACTTACAAGGAACTCCTTTATAAAGGAGGAGTTAAACTTCAATTAAAATCTAGGGAGCAATTAAGAGAAGAAGGAATTATCAGGACTTGGTTTCAGTATGGACAGCTGCAGGCTAGATGGAGAGAAGACAAAAAATTGGTATTTTGCAGCAGGATGAGAATTTGATAAAGCAGATAAGAGACAAAGGTTAAATGCACATAAAAAGGTTGTACAGTGTATTGGTGGAAATAGACTCAGAAACTGACTTAATTAAAGATTGCATGATAAAATGGGCACAAAATATAGGTGAACCAATAATGTTGGAGACATGGGAGAAGATATGG